>JANPWX010000155.1:275169-301651 GCA_024734555.1 Trochalopteron elliotii | reverse complement strand
TCTTTTATTTTATCAGTGCTCGACGTCTCCTTTCGCAACCCCCGAGCACGGAGGCATCCGTCCCCCGGCCACGGCACCGCCCAGCGCGGCCTCGTGTGGAGCAGCGAGCCTTGAGGAAATGTTTGTCGTGCAACTGACACGGGCAATAAACAAAAAAATGAATGGAAGGAACGGCGGCAAAGGCGAGCCCAGCCCATGGCACACACAGCTGCACTCCCTGCAGGGACAACACGCGTAAGACAACAAGCCGAGATACCTGGAGAAAAATCCCCTTTGGGGCAGGAAATGGAAGAATCGCAGAATGGTTTGGGTTGAAGGACCTTAAAATCCATCCAGTGCCACCCCTGCCGTGGGCAGGGACACCTTCCACTATCCCAGGTCACTCTGTCCAGCCTGGCCTTGGAAACTTCCAGGGATCCAGGGGCATCCCCAGCTTCTCTGGGCACCCTGTGCCAGGGCCTTCCCACCCTCACAGGGAAGAATTTATTCCTGATTTCTAATCTAAGATTAATCCCCTAGAGTTTCAAGACATTCCCCCCTTGTCCTATCACTGTGCCCTTGTAAAAAGCTGTGTTGATGCCCTGTGCACAAGCACACAAGTCTTGCATCCAGTAACGTGTAGCAGCATATTGAAATCCTAGAATCATGGAATAAGTTAATTGGAAAAGACCTCCAAGATCATCAAACCAACCACTGACCCAGCACCACTTAGCCATGTCCCCAGCTGCCACCTCCACACACCTTTTGAACACTTCCAGTGATGGTGATTCCATAGCTGTCCTGATCTTTCTTACACCTTCCCTCCTGACCATCTGGAGCCAAGCTACATCATCAGGTTGCATTAGGAAAACTCAAAACAAGGACTAAATTTTGGGAGTGAAAGCCAAATTGCCATTGTGCAGCACCTGGAGGTACTGCCCAGCAATCAACAAGCCCCAGAAGCCAAACGCCTGGCCCACACAAAACACACACCCTCCAGATTTACTCTTCATTAACTAACACTTCATAATTGTGCAGGTGTAGATAATGTTTAAATAAATCTGGCCTGTAGAGACACAATGGTTCCAATAACCCACATCCACAGTTACATTTTTAGGAATTCCACCAGAGCCACTTGTGTCCTGTAGCAGTAAATTCCAGGAGTTAACAATTCATCCCAGCATTCATACAACATATTATTTGCTATAATCATATCCTATTTCCTTGAAATGTGGTTTCTGTCTGTTTTAATGATTGATTTTTTGACTTCTCCCACGTGCTGGTGCCCACAGCAATTCCTCATCCCTCTTTGTCAAGGATGGGAGCTGGGTCAGACCTGAAACTTGCTCCTCCCAGCAGCATCTGCTGGTATCTCTGAAGGACAGCAGCAAAACTCTCTTTCATTTGATTTTAACAAATGAAATAGAATCCTTCCTGGGCAAAAGCTGCATCCTTGGCTTTTCTTCATTTACGTGATTTATGAGCCTAATATCATTTTTAATTATATTTATATCAATATATATATGTATTTTTAGTCAATATTCCTGAGAATACTTTAGCCAAAGCAATCCAAACCCAAAGGATGCCTCTCAAAGCTGCCCTAATTGTTGCCTGGTATGTCCATTGCTGAAGCAGCATTTGCTACCTAAAATCAAGGATTTTTTTCTTTCCATTGTGCTGAAGCTTCTGGAGTTCTGTTGGAAAATCTTCCCTGGGCCCAAGTGAGGGGCAAAACTCAGCCAAATTTACACTTAGCAGTGGCCATTTTCATATTACATTTTACTTTATTTTATTAGATTCACCAGTGTAGAACACAAAGGTTTTAAATTATTGTGAGGAGCCAAGTGCTTTTTCAATATCCTGGCTAAGCCACACTTTTAAAAAAAAATATTTTATTTCTAATACAGCTGCGTGTTTGAAAACTTCATATCTGAACTTTGTTGCATAATTAATTACCAAATCAAGGTCACAGCCAGAGCTCCAAGGATTTCCAAGTCATCCCATTCCTGCACCCCATCACAAGGTTAACACTACAAGTAGACTTTTTTTTTTTTTAATGAACTAACCCCAGGAAATGAATGAGGTGATTGTCCTTCAGCTTCCAAAGCCCTGGGATGCTGCTGGTGGCAAGCGAACCGACTGAACAGGTTTCACATTTTCGTGTACAACCAAAACTCATTGAGTGCAGAGCCCTGGAGGCAAAGCTGGGCTCCTCCTGGAGTTCCCATATGCTTCCTGCCTCCTCTCTGCCTCCCTGGAGGAGCAATCCAGCCTCCAGCATGAGGAGTTGTTCCAGGATGTGGGAATGAGATCCGAATTCCAACCCAGGGATCCACCAGTGGGATGTTTTTAAGTCAGTTGGGCTCGTGCTCAGTCAGTGTCCTGTGATAAAATGTTGAGGGAAAGACAGGAAAAATCTCCCTTCAAAATGCCAAGGGGAAAAGAGATAAAGAAAAGACCTCAAAATCTGGATTGTGTGATCTTTGGACCTGAGTTAAAGCTGTTGATTCAGACAATCTGATCTTTGTCACCTGCTCAAACCTGGTCTTTCAGGGATTAAATCTGTCTCCTCCTATCACAGAACCATGGAGTTGTTAAGGTTGGAAAAACCTCTAAGATCATCAAATCCAGCAGCACCTCCATGTTCACCATGAAGCCACATCCTCCAGTGCCACATCCACACCTCTTTTGGACACTTCCAGGGATGGTGACTCCACCAGTGCCCCAGCCAAGCCTTATCCATGAAGAAATTTCTCCTGCTACCTAATCTAAGGTGATTAGGTTAGGTGCTGGTGCAACGTGAGGCCATTTCCTCTCATCCTGTTATTTCCCTTTGGAATAAACTCTGGAGAAGGGGAGGATCACCCTTGCTTGGCTTGTGGCATCCCAAAATTGGAGCTGCTTCAGGCTGGAGAGGGAAAGGACCTGTAGGAGGAAGAGTTGAAGGCTCTGCTCTGCTAAAAGCATCCAAAACACAGCCACACTTGCAAAATTGAGACAAAGCCTGAAAAACATCCCTTTTCCTTTTAGAGACCAGGGAAAGAGAGCTGGAGTGTCAGTGCTGGAGCACGGGAAGAGGAGGAACATGTGTCAGATATAAATCCCAGCCCCACGGTGGGAGTAAACTCGCTGTGGCAGCAGCACAGGCAGATGCCAAGCGGGTCAGTCGGGAAGCAGAACGAGTGGGATGGCCCTGGGGAAAAACACTATTCCTGTAGGGAATGACTCAACGTGGCTTATTAATGGTGTGTCCCCTTCTGCAGGGAGCAGGAGGTGACTGAGATATCTTCTCCAGTTGCTCGGCAGATGAATATTTCATTTCTGTTCTGAAAACTGGGATGAAAGTGTAAATACAGATCCACATGGATGCAGAGATCTCTTCTTTCACTCCCTGGCACATCTCTCGACTCTCCCAGCAAACTGAGATCACCACAGGTTGAAAAGATGTGGTCTGACCATTGGAAAATCCCCTTAAAAGTGGCACTTCTTTTATCATACTGCATACTTCAGGCCTGCAAGCAGCACAGTATACACTCCAGAAGGTTGTTAGGTAGTTATGAGGTAGTTTGGAATAAAAAAAATAGTTTGGAATAATAAAATAGTTTGGAAGCCTCATAGTTCCTGCCCAATCCTCCTCCCAGTCCATAGCCTTTCCCTAACTGGTCATGTTCAAGCTGCACATCCAGAAACCCTCATAGGGATGGAGCAACTCCCAGGCCCTCACCAAGAAAGGATCTGAGCTTTGTGGCTCTCATCTCTTAACCTCGAAGCAAAGGCTAAATTTAATCCTTTGGTATGAACCCAGAGTAAAAATAGAGAAAATGAAAGTTTGCATGAGGCAAAAAAAAATTGCATTTTGCTTTGCTGCAACCCTTGCCCTGTATCATCTCCCAGTTCATGGGCTTTATTATTTTATTTATGCTTATTTTTATTTCCCCTTTTCAATTTGCCTTAATTTGATTGTGGCCATCAGCACACGGGCCAAGTCTGAGGGCTTCATTTCCACATGTTGATTTTCATGTTTAGTTTCCCATCCCTCTCATTATGCCTCTAAATATTTCCTCTGGAAGTTACAGTTTTGTGTTAGTTTTGGCTGCAATTCTTGCTTCCCCAATAAGTTTGATCTGTGCTCACTCCTGAGAGTTACAAGTTGCACACTGGATTAAGCCAAGGGTAGCAACTCTAATTCTTGGATTTAGGGTGGAATTTTTCCAGTAGCAATTGATTCATGCATGTGGAAACTGCTTCTCTAAACCTTGTTTTCTTCTATGCAAATGACAAAACCATGTTATACATCAGAATTAACAGTTCCTTGAACTTATTTCATTAATTCTTGATTGGGAGAACACCTGTATAACTGTTTTTAGGTCTGCACTCTTACAAGCACCCATTTTCACAAATGCTGGGACAGCTAAGACTCAAAACTCCAAATTTTATCTCCCAGAGCAACATCTGCCCACCTAATCTGTCATTCCCCTGCAGATTACAACCAGCAATGAAAATGGAAAAAAAATGCCTTGGTCTCCTCCCTGCGCAGCAAGTTTGCCTGTGAGAGCATTCTTTCCACAGCACCATCATCACCAGATAATATATTTAATATATTTAATGAAAGCCATCACGTGTGTGGTGTGGGATTTCAAAGTGAGCATTGTGCCCAGCTGCACAGCTCAGCACTGGGAAAACCTGATGTGAGCAAGCAGGGCTGCAGCACAAGAATCGCTGCTGTGGGCTCTGATTTTACACTGAATTTTATCCTAAATATCCCCAGGGGTGATGGAAGGGAGAAAACAAAATCAGAGGCTTCAAACTCTCGATGTTGCAGGGCTGAAATGTTTAAGCAAGGCCACGAGGAAGAGGGAGGGGTTGGGGTGGATGCTGGAAGATGATGGAAGGGCCTGAGGGTCTTGGTTTGCTGCTCCTGCAGGTCCCAGAGAGAGAAAGTGGAAGGCAAAGCCAGAAACTGTGGAGCTTTCTGATATTCCAGTCAGGAATTTACAGGTATTTTCTTACCTGTCAGTTATTTGGGATCTGGACACAAGAAGATCTCTTTCTCCTGGAAAAAAAAAAAAATCACTGTATGTGGTTTAACCATGATGTTAGAGCAAAAAATCATGATACAGGGAAAGGAATTATAGGGTGGCACAGTGATATAATCCCACAACAGACACCATTCATCCCAGTGTAGGAAAGCTGCAGCCCAACAGTTTGGGACTATTATGATGGCATCTTTTGACCACTTGTCCAGCAGTCCTGGCAATTTCTAAGCCATGACCTTTCTATAATCCCACAAATACCTGAGAGAGAGCCTGTTTGGCTGTGAGCAGCTCCCCTGGCACACATCAGAGTGCTCATCCTGTTCTTGCTGCACCACACCTGAGCTGTGCCTGTGCTTTCCCAGGCTGCTGGAGCCTCTTCCCCAAATTGTGATTCCATCTCATCCCAGCTCTAGGCTGGGGAGCTTTCCTTAGCTCAGCACATCTCCTTTGTCCATGAAACACCTGGGATAACCCCTTTTAGCAGCACAGCCTCCAGTTTAGTGGGAATTCTGTCAGAGATGGACCAGATTCACCAGGAATGAGCCCAAAAAAATGTGAAGGAGAAGCAAACTCCACCTGAAACAAGCTGGAGGAATTCTTTGAATCCCCCTGGTTCTCTCCTGAATCAAGACCACATGGATTATTAAGCATTTTTTAGTGATTGTGGGTGAAAGGACAGGCCTGTCCTGTGAAACAAAGGATACAAATTTCCAGTTCCCATTTCTTGATCTCTTCATTCTTCCATGGTTTTTCTCATTCAGAGACATATTTTAGCTACTAATGGGTACTTATAAAAAGTGCAGACCTAAAAATGGCTGCTGGAAAGAGCACACATGGTTAGGAAGATGCTGTCAGTGAGATTATTGCTCAAATACAAACACTGGTTACTTGCACTTTTTAAAATTCAGGATAATTTGAAAAATGTTTCTAAAAATAGCATTAAATGCCTCGTCTTTTTTTTTTTTTTTTTTTTTAACTTGTTTTCAATTTCAGTGTCATTTTGTACCTGGCACTGGACTAAGGGCACGTTTCTCTCAGCAGCAGATGCTCAGGAACCGCACATGAACTCTGATTATATATGAGCAAGAGTTTTCCAGAGACTCATAATTTGGCTAAATTTGGATTTTCACAGGTGTTTCAAAGGATACATTCTTGGCCAGCGTGGCAAAACTTAACCAATCTCAGCTTCTCTCTTTTCTCAACAAAACAGCTTTGTTTTTTTTGTTGCCTATAACCTCAGTTGGAGGAATGGCTGAACCTTTCAGCACAAATATCTCGGAGCCTGAAGTGAAAAACAGCTCGGAGCTTTCCAGCACAAATAGGGGAAAAAGAAACACTACCCAGCCTGCAAACCTGGATCTTATCATTGGGAAATGGCAGGCAGCCTTGGGAACAGGCACTGCTACGGGCAAGATCTGTAATAATCCTGATACTCTAATCTCTTTATCTTCCTGCTGCATCTCTGCTTTTATCTTTGTGTTGATGCCATGGAATTCATGGCACCATTTTTATTTTATTTTTTTTCCCTTTTGCTTCATGCTGGAAATTGGAATGGCTTAATTTTTTATTAATTGGATGAAGTATGATGTGCCTTTCATGCTGTCCTGGGCTCAGGGCTTAGGATGAGGTGTAATTATCCTTTCCTTGGCTGGGGGAGGATGGGACACAGAGCAGTGAGAACCTTCTAAGGGCATGAGGGGACCAGGAGTGTCACTGTCACTGCAAGTCGAGGTGGATGGAGGCATTGGTGGTGACAGGGAGGACGTGAGAGCCACCCATCTCTCTCCTGGCTCCTGGGAAACTGGATCTATCCCAGCTGTCCTGGCATGGGAATTCCTTGAGGTCCCTCATCTGGACGTCCCTACTTGAATCACGACATTGCTGCTATAAATATCCCTGTCACCCAGAGCCTGGCCCGTGGGGACAGGGAATAACTCCTGCTGGACCTCCTGATATGGTCTGTGGAGCACTTGGGAAGGAGGCTGGCAGATCTTTGTCTCCCAGAGATTGCTCTCTAATTAGGCAGAGGAGGAGGCAGCATTCCCTGGGAGCCCCGAGAGCCATCCCCACGCACTTGGAATTCAAATCTCCCAGCTCCAGCACACAAACAAAGCTTGGGAAGAGCTGTCAGCAAGCAGGGAGGAGGAAAGCAGTGTGGTCTGACAGGTTCCACCAGCCTGGGTGGCTGAGGGATGAGGCAGGCATGGAGGAGGTTGGTGAGGAGCATTCCAGGCTGTTCAGCACCACCTGGGCTCTCTCTGTCCCCGTCTCCTGCTGTCCTGGTGATGCCTTGGGAAGGCTGACCTGGAACAGAGACTGGGCAGAGCTGGAGAATAAAGTAGATATTTATTAAAAAGCATTTAGAGTCCACCTTGGGCAGGACAGGCTCAGGGCTACACCCAAGGTGGGCACAAAATGGTCACAAAATGGACACAAAAAGGATGACCAGTTACAAGGTCTCACACTTTTCTAAATTTTGATCGAATTACATATTGGGGTTTAATTGTCCAATTCCAGCTTCAGGCTGTGAGGTCCCATCCTTCTTGTTTCTCTCTCCAACCACCCTTGTTTGTGCTTTTGGGGCTGAAAGTTGTCCTTGGTGTGCAGCAGGAAAAGGATTTGTGTCCCTGCTGTGTGCAGAGCTGAGTGACACTGACTGTGAGCTCAGAGCTGCACCCCTGGGCAGCACAGAACCTGAAATACAGGAAAGATAAAACTTTAGGCATCACTGGGGAGCCTTACCTGAAGTTGTGGCAGGATGGAACTCCCCTCACCATGCTGGGGCATCACCATCATCCCAGGAGACACCTTTGTCCATGGGGTGTATCCCTCAGCAGCCAGATTTCCAAACCTGGACCCTGAGCTCTGCTTCCCTCCTCTGCATTTCCCATTCAAATATGCCTGTTGGAGCCCTGGGCACTGAGAATTTCAGACTTTCTGTGCTGACAGACACTGACCCCCAACCAAACACTGCATTGGCCTGGGGCTGTGGAAAAGGCTCCCAAAACTGAGTGACAGCACTGGGATTGTGGGTGTGGGGTTTGGATAGAAGTGTGTGATAGCACAGGGTGGAAAACAGAGTTTAAGGGTTTAGAATATAGTAATATATATATAAAGCAAAATGGAGGATTTAGGGCAGAGGCTGAGTCCTTCTTTATCATCTTCTCCTTCATGGCTCTGGGTGGGATTTTGTAATTGGATAGAAAAATCCACATTGTGGGCCAGGGGTGGTTGGTTGTTGGGCTAAAAGTAAAAATAATTTAAGTGTCATTTTTTAATTGGACAGTTTGTGCTTAAAAAGCCTTGTAAGGAGATAGAGAGGGCTCCATTTTTCACTTTGTTAGCTAGAAGTGCTCACAGTTTGTGAGACTGTAGCATAGATAAGAATTAATAAACATCTGAGTCTGAACACAAAACACTGTCTCTCGTGCAATTAATCCCAACTCTGGCAGAAAAAGAAGATAAAAAAGCAACACATGGCTTCAAATATGATCCCAAAAAACAAGGGCCAAAATCCAGCGGGTTTTTTTTTCCTCATGAACTCCCTGCTCTGTGCTGGCATCACACCCTCCCCATCCTCCTCCTCCTCCTCCTCTGCCCCTGCACATCTGGAATTCCTTTGGCAGCCAGGCTGCAACAGGACCCACACCAGAGCCTGGGGGACACCTTGAGCTGGTTACAGCCTCTGCAATTAGGCAGCCAGTAAGGGGAATTTTCTTTTATCACCTTTTTAGGAATATCTAATGTGCACCTAAATAAGTGCTTGAATACACAATCTGCTGGTAGTTACCTTTGCAATATATCCAGCTCAATTGTGTGGAATTTCACCGCTCGTTAGGACCTGCAGAAGTAAAGAAAAGTAAAGAAAATGCATATTAACCCCCAAAAAACCCACTGGTTTGAACGTCTCTATCTTGCAAGATCTGAGTGTAAATGCAGGATTTGCCTTTTACTGGGGGATGCTATCAGAGCAAACCAGTGACAGGCTATTAAAAAGTACCCAAATTAAAAAAAGAAAAATCAATATATTTGTCCTTTTTATGTCATTATTTTTAAGATCACAGTGCTCTTTTGTTTTGTGACAGCTTTTGCTGCATTTTTTGTATCCTTTTCATTTAAACCCTTTCAAAACTGTTCCCTATAATACCATCACTCTACTGTGACTATATGTGACACCTACTTTTCTTAGTTGAATTTCTCCCTGCAAACTTTTAGTCCTGTGTTATCCCTCTAAACTACCCTGTGGGCAGGACTGCAAACTCGATGGAATCAGGACCACTTTTAAGGAAAATGATGAATTTTACTGCCAGTAACAGTGAGATCTGCCTATGGAAAGGTTGGAATGCACCTGAATCAGTGATTATTTTTAGTGTTACAAGGTAAACAAAAGAGAGATTTTCCAGTTTGATGGAAAATATGAGATGAGACCATCCTCACTTTAGACTTAACTTTTTTGTCTGTTCAAATAAATAAGTATCCCTGAACTGGGGAAAAAAGAAATCCAGCCATAGGAGAAAGTGGTTTTTACATCTATATTCAAACTATAATTATAAATTCTAAATTGCTTGGCCTACCTGCTAATTAAGCAGCTCATTTACAGACTGGTTAAATAGCAGTCCAAACATGCCTGTCTGGGCTGAACCCAGGGGATCCAGTCTCTTCACTGCTCCTAAAAGATTCCTCTGAAAAGACAGCAAATGTCCCTGTCGGCCTTGATGACAGATGGCCACGCTCCTCCAAAATTACTCCTGATTATTTGGGTGTGGTTTTAAGCACTGCAGCTAATGAGGGAGCAGAGAGAAGAGTAAAGAGAAGCCTCAGTTATTTTATTAAAGATAGAGTTGAAAGGAAAATATATAGAGATAAACTGAAATTGTGTACAAGCCACAAAGACTAAAATCTCAGACCAGAGACCATAAAACTTCGTGGTTGCTTTTTTTTTTTTTTTCTTTCCCTCCTTGAGATTTGCTGAAGAAATCCTTGGCTGGAAGGGGTGTTCTGGATTTTAAACAGGATGCCAAAAGAGCAGGAAGTGAAATCTCCTCACCCCCATCACTTCTGTGGAGTTTGGGATGTAAAATTCTTGTTTTCGTGGCAATCACAAGTGCTGGGGAGAATAAATTTTATGAACTGGGAGGAAAGAACAGTTCTGTCTTTGAAGTTCAATGCTGCTCTCTTAAGCAACGTGGAGCTGCAAACCAGAGATTTCTTTTCTTTCCTAAATTAAGCCTCTGCTCATTCTTTTCACTTGATTATTGACATCATAATCAGAATGCAATTTGGTAAATATTTCCAGATTATTTTCCAAGCAGCAGGACACGTATAGTCTAGACTTAATTAAAGAAACAAAGAGAGAAAAATCCCAGCTGCTTTTCTTTTTCCATCATCAAGAGTACAGTATTTATCAGTTTGGCTCTGCCCTCTGATCCTTATCACAGATTTCTGCTCCACCAGCTAACAAACAGCTGGATGTGGTAAAGAAATAGAACTTTTTTTTCCCCCCAGTTATTCATCATGGAGGTTGAAAGAAAAAACCCTGATGAAAATGCAAAGGTCCTTCGTGGCATTAAGGAGAAAACTGAGTTTTTCCAAGGAATCCTTAGTTAGTAAGTGACTGAACTCATCTGAAGGTTTTCCATGTCTTTGTTGAAGCAAGAGGAAGTTTAAAGGAAAGTTGGACAAGGATTAAGCATGGACCAATGAGGTCAAAATCCACAGAGATGCCTTCAGTGGACGGGTATCTTTAGCATTCCTGGAGAGGATTCCCTGTGAATATTCACATGTTCTGGGATCCTCAGCACAGGGAGGACCTGGAGCTGCTGGAGAGATTCCACAGGAATCCATGGAGCTGCTGCAGGGCTGGAGCCCCTCTGGAGCCAGGCTGGGAGAGCTGGGGGTGCTCCCCTGGAGAGGAGAAGCTCCAGGGAGAGCTCAGAGCCCCTGGCAGGGCCTGAAGGGGCTCCAGGAGAGCTGGAGAGGGACTGGGGACAAGGGATGGAGGGACAGGACACAGGGAATGGCTTCCCAGAGGGCAGGGCTGGATGGGAGATTGGGCAGGAATTGTTCCCTGGGAGGGTGTGGAAGTCCTGGAATAGAATTCCCAGATTTGCTGTGGCTGCCCCTGGATCCCTGGCAGTGTCCAAGGCCAGGTTGGACACTGGGGCTTGCAGGGGATAGTGGAAAGGTGTCCCTGCCCATGAATTTTTAAAGGTCCTTCCCTACCCAAAACATCCCACAATTCTAAGTAGGCTCAGCAATCATCAGGGGATCCCCTTAATCCCAGTGACACTTCACAGTTTCAACCCTGAGGGTGGATTTACACCACGGGTGTGGAGTGACCTTGTGGCAACCACCAAGTCCAGAAAGGCCGTGGGATTGTTTCAATCCCCACCAGAAAATCACCTGATTTCATGCTGTGAACGAGAAGCTGAGTAACACAGCTCTCCTTCCATTCCTGGAGATGATTTTTATCCCAATCAAAACAGAAAAAAGGGATTGCTCCGCTGTGAGTCACGAGGAGTGGGCAGTGTCCAGGGCCTGGCTCTGCCTACCAACACAAAACAGCAAATAAATGTTCCTGCAGCATGAGAACTGGTGGGGACTTGCCCCAAAACCTCCTGCAAATTGGCTGCTAATGATTCATCAAAGAAATGAGGACTACGTGTCATGGATAGAACAGTTCCAGATGACCCTTATCAGCGAAACACCCAACCACAGCTGCAGAGCCTGTCTGTACCCATCAGCCTGAGGAGAAATTTAAAAAAGAGGGAAAAGCAGGATGCTCTGTTTGTTTGTCCTGGGTGGATACAGCTCGTTGGACTCGAGGGTTTGCAAGGATTCTGCTTTTCTTTGATCGTCTCATCAGCAGTGGCCCTCTCCAATCTGCCAGCCGTGTGCAGCCCTCCCTCCTGCTGGCAGAAACAAGGCAGAGACAAATGGCTTGAGAGGAAAATGCCCTTTTTGAGCAGCAGCGATGAAAAGATCTCCCAGCAGAGCCTTTGGTTGCTTTCCAGTGGGAATTATGACAAATTAAGATGGGGCACGGATAGCACAGCCTCAGATCCATCAGAGCAATGCCACAGGTCACAGCCCATATTTCAGCTGGCTCTTCTTTGGGCCTGGGTCGATGGAGGCATTGATGCTTTCATTTTTCTTATCTATTATTCAGCAATTAAGCAAATTGGGATTGCATTTCTCTTGTGGGAGGAGTAGCTGGTAGAACAGAAGCTCCAACCAAAGGTGCTCAGGCAACAAAGTGAAAATATTTTCCTTAATCCTGAACAGACTCAATGATCCCAGGCAAAGAAAAAGAAATTTCCTATGGGAGGAAAAAAATTAGCTTGTGCAAAGTAGACATATATTAAATAACTGTGTGAAAAAGAATAGTTTAAATTCTTATCTCTGTCTTAAGGATTTGCCACAGACATAGCAAATTTATTTTACTTGGGCCCAATTATACCAGTGCAAACTCATTAATATGCATATTTATCAAGAATAAAGCCAGGGTCTTCCTCCTGGCACATCGCTGATCTTTAAAAACCCTCAATCAGATTAACTACTCCAAGGCACCTTTGCACTCACTTTGAAATTATTCTAAATTAGATTAAATTACCCCAGAGTTGTGATTTGCTTCCATCAGCCTTGACTTATGAGTCAAAGTAGCTTGAACTTAGCAGTAGAACAGCTTACTTTTAAAAATTTTTTGTGGATTTATTAGAACATCACTGGTATAATTTGGCCAATGTAAAATTAATTTCATAACTCTGTGGCAAATCCTTAGGATAAAGATAAGCACTTAAACTGTTCTTTTTCACACAATTATTTAAAAAGTATTTACTAAAATTTTTCTTCCATGGAAGAACCTTTTTTTGCCCTTAAATGAGCAGGATATCCTTAGTTTTACCCCAGAAGATTAAATTATGCAGAGAAGGCACTAGGAAAAGTGAAGAAACGCATAGAAATGCTCAAAAGGGGCCTTCAGAAATGTTTTGTTTTCTAGCCATTGAAGATGAGAAAACACAAACTGGCACAAATATTTAAAAATTTTTTGCTCTAGTCAAGGAAGAGAGAGGTGTAGCCACGCAATTAAACACTGCCCTGACTTGCTCAAGCAGCAACAATTCAGAAATTGAAAATGTGCTTTTTGGCACGATGCAGCTACACAGGAGCCGACCTGGGGTGCACATGCAAACAGATGATTCACTTAAAAGGGATGCTTCCCAAAAATACGTCCCCAAAGTAGAGCAACATTCCCAATTTTGGGCAGCTGGAGGGGTTTAGGGAAGGGGAATTTGTCCCTGTGGTGTCCCAGGGACACTTTATGTAAGTGGGATGATGGACAACAGGATATCACATCCCTCTGGGGCTGCCTTTGGAGCTGGAATAAGAATTTTCTGGAGGAACAGACACAACAGGGCAGGTGGAAACGTGCCAGGCTGGGTCAAGGAGGATATTGTGTCTGAGGGAGAGAGGAATGCTGCACAATATAGAGCTTGGCAAGAGAGGGAGAGACTGTTTGGATTGAAATAAAAGATAAAAAAGACCAGGAGAAGGAAGATAGGAAACTATTGTGGCCCATCTGGAGGAAATCAGAGAGCAGCCAGGAATATTGATGCAGATGGGAAAGGCTGGTGGTGGCAAAGCTCCACTTTGGGACGTGGTGAGGATGGTGCACGAGGCACAGGGCTCTCCTACCTGCTGGATTTCACTTATTCCTTGATTTTTGAAGCTTTTTGGGACCTTTATGGCTTGCAGCCAATGTTTCTCCTGCTCTCTGCAGCTCCAGAGGCCACCAGCCCAGAGGACATTGGTCCTTCTCTTCCTCATCCCTGAGGTCACCTCAGGGATCCAGATCCAGCCTAAAACAACTCCTTTGGGTTAAACTTGATACAAAAATGGGATTTAAATCCTGGTGAATTCTCCAGCATGCTTCAAAGGGGGTGGAAAAGGGAAGGAGCAGCCAAGGATGGAAGGTGGTGGGACCACGTTTCTGTGGGGCTGTGGATGGAGCTCATTTAATCCCACTGAAAATATAACACAGCAAGAGGGACCAGGACTTTTCCAGAGGAACAGGATCCAACAGGATTCCCCTCCCTGTTCCCTCCTGGACATCTGGAGGCAATATGGGAGGAGAGGTCAGCAGCCCCACTCAGGGGGGAATAAATTCATTTAAAAATACACTAGTAAAGTCCCAACATTTAAAGAGATGTACCACAGAAGATGAAACCATTTCATTAAAATGAAAATGGAACTAAATTCTGCATTTGGAGCTTCAAAGCCCTGGCCCTGCTCTGTTTTGGGAAGAAAAAAGCCCCCCTGGGGTCACTTCTGTGCTGTGGTCAAGTTGGCCAAGCCTCCAGTGCCCCGAGAATCTCTGTGCTCTCTCAAGTATTTAATGACCAAGGAGGGTTTTTTGGGTTGCTGCCCAATAGAAAATAGCCACATTTCTTCAGGAGCAGCTCAAGGATCCAACAGGTGCCTTTGTCCTGGCACTGGGCTAACTATGGTGAGGAGAGCATGGAAGTTTGTGGTTCTCCTTCCTTAAAAGTTCCATGGATCGAACACACACACACACAAGAAAATCACACAGATAAAAAAATTATACCCAGAAATAAAATCAAATCATACACACAAGAAAATCACAGAGATAAAAAAATTATACAAACAAAATAAAATCATACAAATAAAAATATCACAGATCAAATTATACACACAACTAAAATAAAATGAAACCATGTACACAAAAATATCCTACACCACCCCTGAGGCAATCCCAGTGCAGAGCTGGGGGGTGGAGAACTGTGGAAAGTCCAATCCAAGCCTGTGTGGGAATGGAAACCACGAGAGCAGAGCTTGGGGTGGGTTTGGGTGCAGTTCATGGCTCAGGAGGAGGAGGATGGGATTTATTTCTGTCTTGTCCTGCCTGTGGTTGGGGTTGTGTGTTTTGGGCTGCCCTATTGCCAGGAGCTCCAAACTGCTCATTTGGGGTTTTGTCAGCTGGGGCAACACCTTCTTTAAGAAATGCCTTTGGAAAGTGTCTTGGGTTGCAGTGCAAGATGTATTCTATTCCCAATCTGTTGGAACTGGCTGAAGAGGTGTTTTTTCTTTATCTCATAACTCCAGGGGGGGAGGGGGTGGGTGTCTTCTGTTAATGGGCAGCTGTTAAAAATGGGTGGGGCAGGGTTCTTTATCCCTTCCAGGACCCATCCCTCATCATTCTGGGGGATATCTGCTGTTAAACCAGGTAGGGCAGAGTTCTTTATCCCTTCCAGGACCTGCCCCTCATCACTCTGGGGGATATTTTCTGTTCAAACCATGTGGGGCCATGTTCTTTATCTCTTCCAGGACCCGTCCCTCATCACTCTGGGGGATATCTGCTGTTAAACCATGTGGGGCAGAGTTCTTTCTCCCTTCCAGGCCCCATCCTGCCCCCAGGGGATCTCTGCTGTCCCTGGGCCATCCAGGCTCACTGCAGGGCTGACACAATTCCATCATCCCAGCCCGGGGAGGAGCCCCGCATTCCCCCCTGGATCAAAGCTGGCACTCAGAGCAGCAGCACAGCCTGTGTGCACTGGATTGCCAGAGGGAGCCCAGAGCCATCTCAGCACCACTGGGCCCTTCTCCAGGATCCTCTCTGCTCCCACAGAACCACAGCTGCCACTGCAGGAGGGATCATTACCAACAACAAGGGAAAATCCACCTTTTTAAAATGGAAATATCTCCTGAATTTCCTTGCTGGGTGTGCAAACCATCCCTGCAGTGCCTGCAGGACCGTGTCCAGGGAAGGGAATTGATCCAGGGAAGGGACTGGAGCCCCAGGAGAGGCTGAGGGAGCTGGGGAAGGGGCTCAGCCTGGAGAAAAGGAGGCTCAGGGGGGACCTTGTGGCTCTGCACAAGTCCCTGACAGGAGGAGGGAGCTGAGCCTGAGCTGAGTTCTCAGTGTTGCCTGGCAGAGATGGATCTAAACCCTGCAATTACTCCCTGGCCTCTGGAAAAAGTTCAGACTCTCTGCATCCCTCAGGCTCCCCCTGCTTCACAAACTCCTGTGACACAAAATCAGACTCCTCTCCAAAAGCTGGGCTTTGCAGTTCTGGCTCAGGCAGCACTGCCAGAGGTCACAGGGAATATTGTCCCATTAAACACTGATTAAACATTGATGAGGAGCCTCTGCTCCTCTGTTCCCCACCATCAGCCAGGCAAAAAGTCCAATCAGTGCTCACAAGAGTGACACCAACCACTGGGGATGTGCCAAGCTCCAGCATTAGTTTATAAAGTGAAAATGTGGAGGTGCATGGAACAAAAAAAAAAAACAAAACAAAACAAAAAAAAGCCATTACTGCAAATGTAATTTGCATTTCCATGCAAATCATCCCTTAACTCGATTTGAAAACGATCTGCACCCCCTCTGCTGGGCTGCTCCTGATGTGCAAACATTTACCCAAAGGGAAATTTCCAGGAGAGCTCAGCCTGCCAAGCACTTGGAGCAACATCCCATCTGTGTCAGGAGTTATTGTGCACCCACACCACAAACAACAGGAAAAAGTTCAGAGAAATAACAACAGATTCTTCAAAGGAGATGGACGAGGAAAGCTGGGAAGTCTTGGCTTTGCTGTGTACAAAAATTGCAAGATTAAAGACAGTAAAAATCCCCATAGGTTATTCTGCATAAGAGAATTATTCACTGTTTGCCATGTCCATGAAGAATAAAAGTAGAAGAAATCAGTTCAATTCACAGCAAGAGGGATTTCTGTCAGATACTTAGAAAAAAACAAGGGAATTATGCTCAGCCTGTCAGAGACCTCAGGGTCTCCTCCCTAAAAGCCACCAGTATGGGATGGAGAACAAAACAGAAGGGTGGACATGGAAAAGAAAGCAGTTCCAGGGAAGTGTTTCTCTAACAAAACCTTCCCATTTTAATTGAAATTCAAAGCCAAATTTTTAATTTTGCTTTTAAGATTAAGAATTAAAAACGGGTAAAACCAGCTTTTGCTGAATTGCTTGTACTAGTGATCAAGTATAAAAGAGTATAAAATCTAATTTCCACTGGAAAATATTTTTATCAATTGACTTTGCCAAGTGAAATAAAAAAAAAACCCAAACCCCCAAAATCCTGTAAACCTCATCCAATAAATTCCAGATCTCATTTGCCCAAAGTGATGTCCCTGGGGTGTCAGTGGCATCACCAAGTGTGACCCACACAGAACCCCAGACCCAGCATTTCCTCACTGCTGCCTTGTCCTTGGCTTTGCTCCAAATCATTCCAGCCACAACATCTCAAAAATAAACTCTCAACCTATTTCTTCCCCATGTTTTGAATATTCATGGGGTTTTTTTTCCCCCTCTCCTATTTAAATCTAGTTACCTTTTGGGTTTGTTTTTTTTCCCCCCAAGTCCTCAAATATTAAATCTTCCAGACCATGTGAATGAGGAATGTCCTGTCCTGAAGATGGGCTAAAGGAGGGAAAAGCCTGTCCCAGGACCTCAGAATTTGCATGAAAGGGACATGGAGCTCCTGGAAACAACCTGAGCTTGGCCAGCCAGACCTGCACCAACTCCAGCTCCAATAAAACAGCCCAGGCAACACACTGGGATTATTTAGGGAATTTTTTTTCATCCATCAAAATGGTGACTATTTATCCAAGTGGATACACAGCAGTCACAGTCGAACTGCAATTGTTGGAATTTTAAACTGTGCTGAGAGAAATCACCCTCTACATCCACAAAAGGTTTGAGAGCTCTTGCTTGCCCCTTTAATTGACACTTGTGTGACAATTTGAGCTGGTGCTTCCTTTGGAAAGCAAAACCAATCCATTTCTGAACCCTGAATATGAACTAATGCCACAAAGCCAGCATTGCTCCAGAATATTCAGGATTTTGCTCCTAATGCCACAAGGAAAGGTCTGGTGGGTTTCCCAGCTGGGAATCCACAAAGAGGGTGAAAATTTGAATTTTGAGAGGGGCAATCCCATGCATTTCAGGGGTTTGCTCCTAATGCCACAAGGAATTAGGTCTGGTGGGGGTTTCCCAGCTGGGAATGTGAATCCTGAATATGAACTAATCCTGAATATGAACTAATCTGAATCCTGAATATGAACTAAAGCCACAAAGCCAGCATTACCCCAGAATATTCAGATTTTTGCTCCTAATGCCACAAGGAAAGGTCTGGTGGGTTTCCCAGCTGGGGACCCACAATTTGAATTTTGAGGGGGGCAATCCCATGCAGCTCTAAACTCCATCACTGGGAATTTTTTGTTCCTCATCGTGTGGGATGCTCTTCCCTGTGTGGTAACCAGTCTCTAACACAGATCATAACACCAGGAATATCTGGGAGCTCACACAGCCACACAACTCACTCTGAACATTCACAGCCTCCTCTAGGAAATGTCTTTGTTAGAAGGAAGGAACGAAGCTCTTTTGTTTGCTGGGCTGACAGATGTGCAGCTGAAGAGCTTTTCTGCTGCAGAGGAGTTTTGGTGTGCAGGAAGACAACGCTGGGTGATGGATCACAGCTGTCAGGGATGATGGCAAAGATAATCCAGCTCACATTTGGGCTTGGGAGCATCTGGAGGAAAGATGCAAGGAGGGAACACAGCTCAGCTTCCTTGGAGGTTGGGCTGGGCTCAGGGAGTGGGGCTGGGGCACAGCAGGGATCAGCCAGGATTCCCAAAGGATTGCTCCAGGGGAATAGGGATTGAGGATTGCTCCAGGGGAATAGGGATTGAGGATTGCTCCAGGGGAATAAGGCTTGCTCCAGGGGATGGGAAATGAGGATTGCTCCATGGGAATGAGGATTGCTCCAGGGGATGGGAAATGAGGATTGCTCCATGGGAATGAGGATTGCTCTATGGGAATAAAACTTGCTCCAGGGGATGGGAAATGAGGATTGCTCTATGGGAATGAGGATTGCTCCAGGAGATGGGAGTAAGGATTGCTCTATGGGATGGGAGTAAGGACTGTCCCATGGGATGGGAATGAGGGAATCCCCAGGCCAGGATCCCAGCTCTCAGGTGAGGCAGTGCCTGTGGAGAGACCAAAGCACTCCCAGGGGACTGAGCTGTGACCACACAGACTCTGCTGGGGCAGGACAGCACACCTGGGAACACCAGGGGAGTTCAGGGAAGACTTTAAGGATCACAGGATAAGTTGAGTGGGAAGGAATCCACCAGGATCACTGATCCAACTCCTGCCCTGCACAGACACCCAACAATCCCTGTGTATCCCTGGGAGTGCTGTCCAAGCCCTCCTGGAGCTCTGGCAGCCTCAGGGCTGGGACCATTCCCTGGGGAGCCTGGGCAGTGCCTGTGGGGGGAGAACCTTTCCCAAAATCTAACCTAAACCTCCCCTGACACAGCTCCAGCCACTCCCTCCCCAGTCCTGTCACTGTCACACAGACCAGGCTGCTCCAAACCCTGTCCAGCCTGGCCTTGGACACTTCCAGGGATCCAGGGGCAGCCAGAGCTTCTCTGGGCACCCTGTGCCAGGGCCTCCCCACCCTCCCAGGCAGGAATCCCTTCCTAGAAATACATACAGACATGCTGGCCTGTGGGATATTTATAATATCCCATAATCCATTAATCCAACCCTGCTGTATTACATGAGCAGCTACATGTGCGTGCCTGTATAATTCAATTTGCATCATTTATAAATACAGCCCTTCCTTGTAGCCACTGCTCCTGCACATGTTATGGAAAAACATAAATCATCTAAATAATGGGATTGACTCCCATTCCAAGCTTTCCTATTACCCCCTCTCGAGGAGCTGAGCCCCACAGCAGCTTCCCAAGGTTCTACCATCAAACCCCCAAGAACAACCTAAAATTAAAGGACAATTTCCCCACCCCACCACTTCTCCAACCTGCTCAGAGGATGCCAAGCAGCCCCCTCAACCTCTGATTATTATTTCTTCCAGATGCTCCCCTTGTGCAGGGGCTGCCTGGATGCCTTTGATCCATTAAAATTCCAGCTCTGGCCGTGGCTGGGGGCTGGATCTCTCCCTTTGCTCTTCCCTGCCCTGTCAACATCCATTATGGGAGAGCCCAGCTCTCTCCTGGCCACGGGCACCACCTCCACCAGCAGCAGGATGAAAGATGGGAAGGAGATGGGGGAGGATGGCAGAACATCTGGGAGAAGTTAAATTTTCATTCCTCAGGGCTGTGGCCTGCTGACAAACAGCTGGGATCTGTGTCCAGCTCTTCCCTCGCAGGCACAGCCTCCCAAGGCTGCCAGGAGATGGATGGAGCTGGGATCTGCAGGCTGGAAAAGTCACCAGGACAGCAGCCAAGTGAAAAGGAGCAGGTTCTGATTAATCCTTAATTAATCCTGATGGATTCCTACTGGATCCAGGCTTTACAAACGGTGTCCCAGGTAATCAATATTGCAGATCCATCACTCTCCTGGCCCTGGGGAGGTGGGAGAGGAGCTGCTGCAGGAATTAAAGTGAGCTGCAAAACTCCCAGGGGGTTTTATTCCTCAAACCATCCTCTTCCAGCACTCCTGTGCTTGGAGGGAAAGATTCTCCCAGATTCCTGGCCTGTGGAATTGCAAGGTGGACACGAATAACAATTCCCTGCATTATCAGGATAATTATCTCCATTACTGGGACATGTCCCCAGTAATGGAGATAATTCAGCTGCAGCTCCAGCTCTTTTCCCTGACACCCCTGCTTGTGCTAATTCCAGTGCAATCCAATAGAAAATACACCATCCTGGGCCGATGGAATAGCCTGGAGGAAGCTTCAGGAAGCCACAGGGCAGGTGGCAGCAGTGCTGTTTTTCCCAGGTATTTCTTTAATCCAAGAGAAAGTAAGGAGATTTGCTGGATTTTAAACATTTCCTTCAGACATTCTCTAAAATCAAGCAGGGCCTCAAAATCAGCAGTGACTCCTGGATTGCAGCTGGCTGGCATCCTCAAAATCTGCTTAAAGGTCTGGAGAGTGTCTTTCTGGGGTGGAATCAAAAGATGACAGGAGAATATTTCTCAGTCTAGTCAGATTCCACAGGGATTATAAATAATACAGACATTTTGGGTGTCTTTGGGCTCAGAGAACTCAACCAATAAAGCCAAATCACTTCTCTGACTGTGGCCAAGTAGATTTTCTCTGTCTGGCTTTTCCTGTGGATGTTCAGGAATGACCTTGAAGATTTCAGGCTGTGTTTCTGTGACCTAGAGAAATCGAGGTGTAGCAGAGACTTGACAGGTTTGCTCTGTGCAGCAGAACGCTCTGGTTGTTTCCTGCTGGGTTCTCCTAGAATCATGGATAAACAGAATAATGAAGTAATATTTATTCAGAACTGCCCTTTTTTCTTCCCAAACTTCACAAAAAAATCCCAAACAAAAAACCAAAAAAACCCACAAAAAAAACCCAAACCCCCCCAACCCACAAAAAAAACCCACCAAAAAAACCAACAAAAAATAACCACCAAAAAACACACCTAAAAAACCCACCAAACAATAAACAAACAAACAAACAAACATCTCTCGGTCCCTGTGGATGGTTTATTTGACTCGGTGGGTTGGAGCAATGATCAGGATGTTATCAGCAGCTGTGAAAAGGGGGAAAATCCAACTCCTGTCCATGGATCATCATCACCCCATCAGGATAATCCGCAGGTGCTGGGGGAGAGGGGAGCAGCCTGACCCTGCCCTGCTGGAGTTTTGGGTTTCTCCTGCCCCAGAACAAAGGATTTCTTGTTTGCTCAGACCTTCCACTGAACTCTTCCACCCCAAAGCAGCCCTGCTCTTCTCCCTCCTGCTTTAACCCTTTAATCCTCCTTGTGCAGGGAGGGGTTTGGGTTCTTACAAAACACTCATGATGGGTTGTTCCTTTTTTGGGGGAAAAAAAAAAGGCCAAAAATTCCATTCTGCTTGGAATGACCATCCAGGGGTTGGTTTGGAGCCTGCAGGGATGTCCCACACGTGTCCCTGTGCAGCCAGTGGTCACAGCAGGTTTGTCTCAGTGTCTGCACAGCTCCCAGGGCTTGGAATTTTCACCTCTCACTGAAAGAATCTTTGCTTTTTGCTTTCTCCCTCCACTCGTGAAAATCAAGATAAATTCACAGACCTCGCTGCCATCCTGTGGGTTTTTTGGTTTGTTTGTTTTTGTTTTTTTGTTTTTTTTTTTTTCTCCTCTGAAAGAACCCAACCTGTGCATTTTCAGCTCTGATATTTCTGACTATTTACATTCCTACAGCCTCCAAAATCAGCTCCTTGCCCTGTCTGGCAGCATTTCAGGTTGGAATTATAATGTTGGGGAAGCTGGTTAATGTCAGGGGCTGCTCCAGGGCACAGTCCCCATTTCAGGCCATCCCACTAAATTAAAGTTTGTGGGATTTTTAGTCAGAGCCCAAGCCAAGATCCTTAAGCTTCAGAAAATGAACATGCCACTGTAACCTCAACCAGTTCCTGGGGAAATTCCTCTGACAGCAACGCTGGATCCAGAAACCCCAACTGATTTTGGGGAGGTTGGAGCTTTCCAGAGCTGGAGCTCCCAGCTGTGGGGTGGGAGACACCCCTGGCAGTTTGTGCTCCTCATTCAGCCTCTCCTGCTCCCAAAAAACCCCCAAAATCCCACTGCCAGAGGGTTCTGTGAATCTGCCCTGCTCTGCTCCTGCTGCTATTCCCAGCCTGCAGCATCAAGTGTTTTCCCCTCCTGGGATGCAAGGAGAACACCCAGGAACTCTCAATCTGCTGGAAGTGGGAAGACACAGATTTTTATTTCCTAAATTAGCTGAATTAAATGCATAATCCCCTCCTGGGATGCAAGGAGAACACCCAGGAATTCTCGAGCTCCTGGAAGTGGGAATACACGGATTTTATTTCCTAAATTAGCTGAATTAAACCTCCTGGAATGCAAGTAGAATTCTTGATCTGCTGGAAATGGGAATACACAGGTTTTATTCCCTAAATTAGCTGAATTAATCCTCCTGGGATGAAAGGAGAGCACCCCAGGAAATCCTGATCTGCTGGAAATGGGGAATACACGGATTTTATTTCCTAAAATAGCTGAATTAACCCTCCTGGGGTGCAAGTAGAATACCCAGGAATTTTTCATCTTCTGGAAATGGGAATACACAGATTTTAGTCCCTAAATTAGCTGAATTAAATGCATAATCCCCCCCCCCAGGATGCAAGGAGAACACCCAGGAACTCTTGATCTGCTGGAAATGGGGAATACACGGGTTTTATTCCCTAAATTAGCTGAATTAAATGCATAATTCCTGGCTGATGAGAGGCACACGAGGTGAGGAAAGGAGACCACGCTGCTGACAGCAAGGGCTGAGCAAGGAACCTCCCAGGGGAAAAGGCTTCATTCCACCCCAGAGTGCAGAGGAGCAATGATAGATTTAGTGCATGATTATTACAAATTAACCATAAATTGAAAGCCAGACAGTTTCCTGTTCACGGGGCGGAGATGGAATATTAAGCACTTGCTGCAATTATGAGGAATTGTTTCCATTTGGCATAAATCATTCTCCAGGCCCCACGATCTGCCTGCAAAAAGCACAAGTGTCTTGGCTTCTCCACATAAATAACTTCCTTGAAAATCATTCTTGTGAGTGATGGGCTAATCCTGTTAGGAGATTTGAATGCCAAATTACATATTCAGCCTGGAATGGTGCTATTTAAACCCCTTCCCAGACAAGCAGGAATAATCAGAGTTTTTCATTTCAGGCTGATATCTCTCACACAGACCATTCCAGCAGTAATCCAGGGACAAAGCTCCTGGAACATCTCAGATATTCCTGGTGATGTTTGGAGATCTCTGCATCAGAAGGAGTCAGTAACTCATCCCCAAGTGAAGGAGGGACTTCACTAAAGGGTGATTTCTGTAATTCTTTAGCACAAAAAAAACCCCAAAATATCCTTCATTCCCCAGGCATCCCTCTGGATGATTTTTAGATTCCCTTCCAAGCCAAACCATTCCAGGACTCTGTAGTTGGATCCGTTCACACCTGTGGTTGTACTTCCAGCACAATCCTGTTCTTCAATCCTCAACAACACATTAAATATTGCTCAAATTACTCAGTCTGCATCTCCCCTAAACTCCAATTCCTCCTCAGTGACCCCTGCCAGCAGGAAAATTGACATCTGCTCCTTGTGGGAATGCAGCTCGTGCTCCATCACGGAGTTTCAGCCTGGGAATGATGAGGGGAAGAGTTCCCCCAAACCACCACGGGGTAATGACAGGCAGCTGTTGTGGTAATGAGAGCCCAATCAATAATTTATTGCATTTTTTTTTCCTGCTGCAATTAATCGTGGGAAATTAGCAGGGCTTTAATGTGGCACTAACAGGCATTTCCTGGCGCAGAAATTGTCATTTAATGATTTGTGCACCGTGGTTTTACCTCTGCAGACACAGGGAAACAATCAGAGCTGCAGCATCCAGCAGGGATGGGAGAAAAGCTGGAACGATTTTCATTTTCTGGCCAGCTCGGGTTGGTTCCTCACCCTCTCCCCAGGTCACTCAGGACCGTCCTGACTTCAGGACAAAACATCTGTGGAATATTTGCTGAGTCTCCTTTCTCGTTGTCCCTGAGAAGTGTGTGGTTGTTCAAACAAACACACTGAAAAAGCAGCATTGTCGCCACCCAGGGGCTGGTTAAATACAGATAAAATGCTACAGAAGTTGTAAAATTGCTCTGAACTCACCCAGCACGCCAAAAAAAATGGTATTTTCCTGAACAGCAAGCTCTGCAGAGGAAAGTGCTTCTGCCTTCTGTGCTCAGAGCTGCTGAACTGACCGGATTTAAAGGCTCAGAGCATCCCCTGCAGAAGGGACACACCTGAGGAAGGTGTTTGGGGTGGGTGGGGGCCTAAAATACTAATCCAGGGCACCATGCAGGGAATCAGGAAATTGCTGCTGTCAGGAGAACAGGGCATTATTCTCAGGAAAGCGAAATAAAGCATCCAACTCCTTCTCTGTCATGCCCCAAATTCTGGGGCTTTACGAGGTGCCCTGTGGAGCATCCGAGGAGAATTCCTGGTTATCCCAGAGATTCCAAACTGAGGGAGAAGTGCTCTACCTTCACACAGTGGTGCTGGCAGAGCTCCTCCAGCCCGGGCTCCTCTTCAGGGCAAACCTTCCAAACTTTAGGGCTGTTCACACCGGCTGGCCTCAGGATTTCAAGATCATTCCTTGTTTTAATTATTTTATTTAAATTAAAAAAAAAAAAAACAAAAACCAAAAAAAAAAAAAAAAAAAAAAAAAAAAAAAAAACCCACCCAAAATTAAAAAAAAAAAAAGAAGGAAAAAAAGCAAGCCAAACACAAAAAGAGCCAGAGAAAGCACTTTGCCTTGGGCATCAGTCTCATCAAGAATTGCTTCACACCTCTTTCTTATGCTCAAAGGAAAGATTTGTTTGATTCCCTTGCTCTGCAAACAGCCCTCATAAAACTCCTGCCATTCTCTCACCTCCCTTTCAAGTGCCATCTTTTTGTCCTCGGATGCTCGGGATTATTCACAGATTTTACAGCGCGCCCGAGATAAAAGGGATCTCCCAGGCTGCGTTTTCCTCCTCCCTGGTGGAGGTTGTTGCTCGCTGGGTACCTTTGATCACCCTCCCTGTCGGGTGTGGAGCCACAGGACACCCCTGGTGGAAAAAGGAGCCTCAGGACACCCCGGGATTTTCAGGGAGCACTTTGAAGTCACCTGGGCTCGTGGCCAGGCTCTGGGAGAGGTCATTCTCAGAGCTGGGAAAAGCAGGATGGTGTAAAGGAGAAAATAAATAACTCATGGATGAGTGACACAGGCAGTGCAACATCTGTGGTTACACATACTCTGTGGTGGAAGCTGCTCCCAAGAGTAACAAACTTTCGTTGCTTTGTTTCTTCTCTGCTTCACTCACTGCTCTGAACTGTTTTAAACCTGTCTTTAGCAGGAAATGTCACTGCCTTTTGATTTGGCTTCTTCTGAGGTGAAGCTACACATCGCCTGGTGAAAAGCCCAGGAGATTTCTTATGGGGAGGTTTAAGCAGGGCTTAAACTGGATTTTAGGGAAAATTTTGTCATGGAAAGGGCTGTCCAGCCCTGGCACAGCTGCCCAGGGCAGGGGTGGAGTCCCCATCCCTGGAGGGGTTTAAAAGCCCTGTGGATGTGGCACGTGGGAATGTGGGGCAGTGCTGGCCCTGGCAGTGCTGGCAGACTTGATGGTCCTAAAGGTCTTTTCCCACCTAAACAATTCCATGATTCTGTCATTCCACACACTGTTAAAAACAGAACAGAAACCTTTCGGCAGATGGCACACCAAGAAGGAGCTCCTGGGAGAGGGGAGCATCCCTCCCTCCCTCCCTCCATCCATCCATCCATCCCTTCATCCATCCCTTCATCCATCCCTTCATCCATCCCTTCATCCATCCATCCATCCATCCATCCATCCATCCATCCATCCATCCATCCATCCATCCATCCCTCCATCCATCCCTCCATCCATCCATCCCTCCATCCCTCCATCCCTCCATCCCTCTATCCA
>JANPWX010000155.1:238281-275081 GCA_024734555.1 Trochalopteron elliotii | reverse complement strand
TCCATCCATCCATCCATCCATCCCTCCATCCCTCCATCCCTCCATCCATCCATCCATCCATCCATCCATCCATCCATCCCTCCATCCATCCCTCCATCCATCCATCCCTCCATCCCTCCATCCCTCCATCCATCTATCCATCCAACATCCATCCCTCCCTCCTTCCATCCATCCATCCCTCCATCCCTCCATCCATCCATCCCTCCATCCCTCCATCCATCCCTCCATCCATCCCTCCATCCATCCATCCATCCAACATCCATCCCTCCCTCCTTCCATCCATCCATCCCCCATCCATCCATCCCTCCATCATCCATCCATCCATCCCTCCCTCCATCCATCCATCCATCCATCCCTCCATCCATCCATCCATCCCCCATCCATCCATCCCTCCATCCCTCCATCCATCCATCCATCCATCCATCCATCCATCCATCCATCCATCCATCCATCCATCTATCCATCCCCCATCCCTCCCTCCATCCATCCATCCATCCCTCCATCCCTCCAGGAGCAGCAGCGTGTACCAGGCAGTCCCACAGGGCCATCTAGAGGAGAGGGAGGAAGAGGAGGAACGAGAAGGAGGAAGGAGGAGAAGGAGTTGGAGTTCTCTCATCCTTGGCCAGCCCAGGTGACACCCGCAGCACCGGGAGAGGTTCCAGCTCTCTCCTGGAATCCCAGCCATTAAACCAGAGCCAGGAGCAGAGGGGAGCTGCAGCTGGGAGGTTTTCCCACAGCTGTTGGATGATGTCCCTGAATGCCACCCCCCCCCCGTGGGACACAGGGTGTCCTTCCTGGAGCAGGGACACGGGGTGGGAGCAGCCGTGCCCGGGACAGGCTCCCCGGAGCAAAGGGCACTGATAAGAGCTCATAAAGAACTGTGGGGTTTAAAGGTCAGTTCCCTGTCCCATCTCCCCGTGCAGCCCAAAACCCTGGAGCTGGATTTCCCCTGGAAAAGGAGCAGGGGGTTGGGAGCTGGGGATGATTTCCATAGGAAGGATTAAAGGGATCTCACCTGCTCCGGGCTGAGCACAAAGCCCAGCTTCCCTCGGCCATGGATTGTTGGCATTCCTGGCTGGGAATTATTCCTGGAGATTCCCATCCAAGGTGTCCTTCCCTTCTGCAGAGCCCTGACCTGCTCATGATGCCTTGGAAGGCTGAGCTGGAACAGAGACTGGACAGAGCTGGAGAATAAAGTAGGGATTTATTAAAAGTCCTTTAAGGTACACCTTGGGCAAGACAAGAGCCTGGCCAGGGCTACACCCAAGGTGGGCACAAAATGGACACAAAATGAACAAATGGTCACAAAATGATCACAAAATGGTCACAAAATGGACAAATGGTCACAAAATGGACAAATGGTCACGAGGTCTCACACTTTTATAAGTTTTGGTCCATTTGCATATTGGGGTTTAATTGTCCAGTTCCAGCTCCAGGCTGTGAGGTCCCATCCTTCTTGTTCCTCCCTCCAGCCCACCCTTGTTTGTGCTTTTGGGGCTGAAAGTTGTCCTTGGTGTGCAGCAGGAGAAGGATTTGTTTAGTGTCCCTGCTGTGTGCAGAGCTGAGTGACACTGACTGTGAGCTCAGGGCTGCACCCCTGGGCAGCACAGAGTCTGAAATACAGGAAAGACAAAACTCGAGGCATCAGTCAGACCTGGCTCCTGCTCTGTTTATTCCTTTTCCAGGTGCTCAGGCACAGCTCACGCTGCAGTTCATCCCGTGTTCCTCCAATCTGAGCTACCAGAGCCCAGCAGAGATGAGAAAACACAGAATATAACAACTTCTCGAGTATTCCTGAGGCTAATGCATGAATTTTCTCAGAAAAAGTGAATTTATTGGTAAGTTCTGAGCCTCCTGTCTTGCTTCAGAAACGTTTCCACAGCGTGATCCTCATCGGATCTCTGCCTTCCCAAGAGGATTCAGGCACGTCCCCCTGGTGGTTTGAAAGCAGGAATATCAGCAGTGACTGAAAGAAACCAGGAAAAAAAGATAATGATCTTAAACCAATCCAAACGATCTTTGTCATTTTAAATTTAGCCCCAAATTTGTCCTGAGCCACGAAACTGCACCTGCTGGGAGCACACAGCTTCACATGGGCTATAAATGGGGAAATATTTGTGTAATATTCCAGAATAAATTGTAGAATAATGCAACAAAGCACATTTTTCACTTGTCTGAGAGCTCTGCCCCAAACCTGCCCAATAATCTGAACTCTTCTTCCCAAACTCCTCTGGACATTTGCTTTTTAACCTGTCCCAAATCAAACTCCTTCCCAGAGCTGTGACACCTCTGTGCTCCACGAGGATGAAATCTCCCTGGCAGCCCTGCCAGCGTTATTAACAATATAATATATCAACAATATAATATATTAACAATATAATATTTACAATTCTGTCAGCAGCACCCCCTGTGCTCCGCTCCAGCTGCAGGGCTCTCCTGTGTGAACAGGGCTATAATTTGGTTTTTTGTTGGGTAATAGAGCCCAGATGCTCCAATCCAAGACCTATTGAGAAAAGGGGGTTATTTTTAAATGGGGTTTCTGACTAATTTGCAGCCAGTTTGTGATGTCACCAGCCTTGAATGTCAGAAAATCACAATGCTCCAAACCACAAAACTCTTGCTTTGTGTAGTAAAGTGAGGGAAAAGAAAGGGCTTAGAAAATTTATATTTTTCACATGTGGTTGAAATGCTTCAGGTTATGAAACAACAGCCCAAGGGGTTGGGGAGGTCTCTGTGGGTTCAGGTCAGAAGGGACCTCAAAGATTGTTTAGTTCCAACCTCCTCCTTAAGGTACTGACACAATCATTTTCATTGTCACCTCTTCTCTGAAAAAACCACGATTTTAGAGGGAAAAGAGCAGTGGTGGGACAGTGGAACCAAGTGTGGGCTGCTCTCCATGAACAAAGTATTGATAAAATCATTTTCATTGTCACCTATTCTCTGACAAAAACGGGGTTTTAAGGGAAAAGAGCAGTGGTGAGACAGTGGAGCCAAGTGTGGGGTTCTCTCTTCCCTCTCCTGGCCTGCCAGTCCCAAACCCTGCTCCTGTTCCAGAGCAGAAAGTGATCTCCTGGGCAGGATTTTTCACTTTTCAGCCCTTTTAGCCCATTTTTTCCAGGAGATCACACCAGGGGCTGCAAGTCCCTGAGGCTGCAGCTCCATGCTGGCTCCTCCAGTTATGCCAGTCCCACCTCAGTGGATCCCATCCTCAATCCAATCCACAATCCCATCCTCAATCCCATCCTCTGCTGGGATGGGATCTCCCTGGGACCCACAGACATCCCACATTCCTGGTGATCACTTGGATTTGGCAACAAAAAAGGGGAAGATTTTTTCCCCTCCCTGCGCTGAGGTTCGAGTTCTCCAGGTCTAACTCTTGAGAGGAAAAACTGCTCCCAATATTCTCTTTTTAAAGTGTTTTCTCCCCCTGATTTAGAGATTGAATCATTTGAAACAAACCAACACGATGCTGTTTGGGTTTATATTTTATCCATCAAAGAAGGGTTGGTTTGGGTCAAAGTCAATACCATCAGGAATCCCAGGGGAATTCCCTTCTCAGGAGACAAGGATGAACTTTGGGGAGCCATTAACAGAGCTCCCCATGAAGAAATAAATATTTTAAATCCATGTGTAACAGTTGTATTCCAACAGTTTCTCTACATAACTTTATAGTAAGTTTAACTATATAACTTTTTATATAAGTATACTTTATATACTTATATTTCTTCTCCTTTGGATTTAAAAAAATTCAAAAATAAATTATGAGAGTGTGTAACTCACCTCTGACTTATGTAAAACCTGATTCTTCTCCCATTTAAATCACTTTTATTTAGGTAAAGCATTGACACTTTTGAGTTGATACCGATTTCTTTTGGTTACTAGAGAAAAATCCAAGTTACCAACCCCAGCCAAACTCAGATTTTTCCAGCGGAGGGGAGCAGTTCCTGAAGGTCCCGCTGTTAATGAGATGTTTAATTGACACCTCCCAAAGGAAACCTGGGAATCCCCGGGATGGAGCGGCCGCTCCCTCGGCAGCCACGAGATGGCAAAAGAGCTTCGAACATGAGATAAAACCCGGCAGCTCCGGGGTATTTCCACCGCAAACCCCGCCTGGATGTGTTTCCCAAATTTCCCTGGGGTCAGGGAGCGCGGGGAGGGGATCCAGGTGCTGACACCGGCTGTGACATCCCCGAGGGAAAAGGGAAAATCCAGCCTGGCCTTGGGCACTGCCAGGGATCCAGGGGCAGCCCCAGCTTCTCTGGGAATTCTATTCCAGGGCATCCCCAACCTCACAGGGAACAATTCCTGCCCAATATCCCATCCAGTCCTTCCTTCTGGCAGTGGGAATTAATAAATAATTTATTAATTACTATTATAATTCTTATATATACAATATTACTCATAAATAAATAAAAATTTATACTTATATATATATATATATATAATATACATATAGTATGTTATTATGAAGTAATACAGTAGATATTTATTAAAAGGCCTTAAAGGATACACCTTGGGCAGGACAAGAGCCTGGCCAGGGCTACACCCACGGTGGGCACAAAATGGACACAAAATGGTCACAAAATGATCACAAAATGGACAAATGGTCACAAGGTCTCACACTTTGATAAGTTTTGGTCCATTTGTATATTGGGGTTTAATTGTCCAGTTCCAGCTCCAGGCTGTGAGGTCCCATCCTTCTTGTTCCTCCCTCCAGCCCAGCCTTGTTTGTGCTTTTGGGCTGAAAGTTGTCCTTGGTGTGCAGCAGGAAAAGGATTTGTTTAGTGTCCCTGCTGTGTGCAGAGCTGAGTGACACTGACTGTGAGCTCAGAGCTGCACCCCTGGGCAGCACAGAGTCTGAAATACAGGAAAGGTAAAACTCGAGGCATCACCAGGCCCTTCCATGTGTTCGAGGAGCTCTCAGGAAATGTGGTTTTCAGTCCCATTTCTGTCCCTCACCATTAAACCCCAAATTCCCAGTCTGATTCCAGACCCACTCCACTCCCACCCCTGATCCCGAAATCTCACCGGGTGAGAATTCCTGCCACACCCCCCACATTTCCCTGTGTTTCCCCATCATTCCTTTAACAAACCCTGAGGAAGATTTGCCTCAGACTGCTCCTTGCACAAACCCCTCATCCCCGGAGGTCGGCACTAATTAAAACCCGACTCGGTGCCACTGTAATTAGCGAAGATGTGAAAACTCCACAGGGGCACGGCGCTCTGGGTGACATGAAGTGTTTTACACCAAACCCAGCTGGATTTCCAACCTCCCTCCCAGCAATAATTGAATTTAGAGACCTCATTTCCCGAGGAGAACGCGTTTGAGTACAAACCTTTGCCTTCCTGCGCTCCCAAAATGAGGATTGCTGCTGCTCTGCTGTCAGCAGATTTTGGGCCTCTCTGCTCTCTCATCCCCTGCCAGGAGCTCAGAGCAGAGCTTTGAACGGCCCGGAGAGTTTGGGGAGCTGGTTGCAATTGAGAAAACTAAAAAATAAAACAACAACAACAACACAAAAGAAAAAAAAACCCGCCAGGCAACCCCGTGTTTGAACCCGCAGCCAGTGCCCGGACCTGCCTTTGATCCCTCAGCGCTTCAAAGGCGAGGAGGAATCCCCCAAAAACCTCCCAAAAACCTCCCAAAAACCTCCCCAAATCCCAGGATCTGCTGCCGCCAGGTGGCTCCGGGATGTTCCCGATCCCCAGGGCATCCCTTCGCCCTCCCAAAATTCCCAAAGTTGCAATTTCCTCTCTGATTCTTACGAATTGAGTGATGGGAGAGAAAAGAAATCCCTGCCAGGGGAGGGGGAAGGCAGCCCCAGGTTCCCCGAGGGGTCGGGCACAGAAAGGGACATCCCGGAGGCTGAAACATCCCAGAGGATGGAACATCCCATGGTGAAACAATTACCGAGGGCAGCAGACAAAGGGGTTCTGTTAAAGGACACCAGCCCGAGGAAGCAAAGGAAAATTAACTCTGTGTTCTGGGAGAGGGGAAAAATATTTCACCTGAATTAAACCTCAGGGCTTGCTGTCCTTCAGCTCCTGCGAAATGATCCCTTCCTTCCAGACTGATGTTAGAAATTCAAAATAATATTTAATATTAAATATTTAATGGTGTTAATAATATAGTAATACATAGTGTTATATTTTATGTTTTTATATATTTATATATCTTACATACTATCTAAATTTATATATTTTTATATAATAAGATATAATATACTACTATAATAATATATAATATAATAATGGACTATTAAGTGTTAATTTTTAACATTAATTTATTGTTAATATTTATTCTTAATTTAATAACTTAAATTAATTTAATAATGCATCAATAATATTAATAATTAATCAATTATTAATTATTCATAATAACTGAAATAATTTTAAATTAAATAGTGTAAATAACTTACTTATAAATAATAGTATTTATAATGATAATATTTATTATAATATAATTAAATGATTACTATTTATTATAATAATGTTTGCTTTAAATAATAAAAGAAATTAAATAATTTCAATATCGACGTTATTAAGAGTTGGAAAGTGTCAGAAAGAAAAGGGTGCACAAAACTCCCCAAGCCCAAGGAAAAGCACTTCCACAAGGACTCGCTCTGTCCGTTCATTACTGCTGTGAAAAGCACAAGCAAAGATTATTTTAATATTCTGCCCTTCCCTCCTCCTCCAAGGAAAATAAAATTCTGTTTAAAATCATTCATGAGGCCAGGCAGAGCCAAGGGAAGACATATTTCTGCCGTGAGGTCGAGTTTTGTGAGATCCACTCGGGGTTTTCTCTGGAGCTTTTTTGCCTGGCCTTGGAAGAGACTGCACAAACACGGGAAATAAATGAAGAAAATTTCAGTTTTGCCTTGATTCCTTTGTGGTTCATCCCATCCCACCCGGACCTGCCTTGGATTTGCTCCACTCCTGGGTTATCTTTTACTAAACCAAAAGAGAGGAAGCACAGCCTGAGGTGAAGCAATTCCCAGCTCCCTGACAGCCTGAAGGAGCACAAGGGGAGCTGCTGGTGATGCCTTGGGAGGGCTGAGCTGGAACAGAGACTGGACAGAGCTGGAGAATAAAGTAGAGATTTATTAAAAGTCCTTTAAGGTACACCTTGGGCAGGACAAGAGCCTGGCCAGGACTACACCCGAGGTGGACCCAAAGTGGACCCAAAATGGACACAAAATGGACCCAAAAGGGGCACAAAATGGACCCAAAATGGACACAAAAGGGGCACAAAATGGTCACAAAAATGTCTGACCAGTCACGAGGTCTCACATTTTTATAAGTTTTGGTCCATTTGCATATTGGGGTTTAATTGTCCAGTTCCAGCTCCAGGCTGTGAGGTCCCATCCTTCTTGTTCCTCCCTCCAGCCCAGCCTTGTTTGTGCTTTTGGGCTGGAAGTTGTCCTTGGTGTGCAGCAGGAGAAGGATTTGTTTAGTGTCCCTGCTGTGTGCAGAGCTGAGTGACACTGACTGTGAGCTCAGGGCTGCACCCCTGGGCAAAACAAAACTTTTTGGGCCAACTCTGTTCTACACAGAGCAAAACCTTGACTCAGCCCCAGGCTGAGCTCTGGAATCCCCATGACCCCGTTGCTGTCTCATCCTTCAGGAAGGCCCAAGGAGAGGAGGACTCCAGTTAGGAACAGACGTGATCTCCTGAGCTCCCTGATCAACATTTGGGTCTCTTGGTTATCCTCCCGACCTGCCTTGTCACCCCTGCCCTGTGAAATGTCAAAAGCTGTTTGCCAGAGGCTTTTTTGCTTTGTAGCAAAATTTAAAGCTGTGTCCATGAAAGGAAACAATTCCATCACAGACCTTCAATTTCCTTCCTTTCCACACCTGGAATTTGTTATGAAACCCTGGAAGTTGTACCTGAGCATCAAAAACACACGAGACCAAACAGGCTTTGAGGACAAACTGGAGATTTTTGGGGTCTGCAATGAATCTGATTCTCTACCTGAGAGAAATCCTGCACTGAAATCCTGATTCCACCAGTGAGAATTAAAATTTGACTCCAGCAGGGCCAAGTTTTTATCCTCAGTGTCCCAGGCACATCCTCTTTTCCAAGCCTGGAAATAGACTGGGTTAGGAATCCACTGCTCTTGGATTACCAGGGCTGAGAACTTCTTGTCCTTAAGAAAATTGTCAGCAGGCCAAGGACTGCCAAATTCCAGAGGGAGCCAAAGGCAGCTGAACCAGGACCAGGAATCTGACTCCACTGGCTCATTGGAAAGTTAATTTCAAGAATATTTTAACAGTGATGCCACACACGCAAAAAGAAATGCACCAAAAAATGACCCAGGGTTTTGTTTTCCTTTGAGAGAATTCCCTGTGTTGTTTATTAATATTACAAATACCCTTGGAATATGTATTGCCTGAAATAAATGTCATTGATTAAGGCAAAATGAAAATATCACTGGGCCCAACCATGACAAATTTGCTGCTCCTGCCAGGCCAAGAACTTGTTTCATTTGGGAACAAGAGCTGCTGGCAGGGGCTGGGGAGGGAACTGCTGCCAAAAGTCTGCATAAGAAACAAAATAATGGGGAATATTCACTAACAGGGAAAAGAAAATCGTTGCTCTCTCTGGTCCACAGACCTCCTGGAGTTTCCTAAAATTGTGGCAGTGGAAGCAGAGTTTTTGTTGGGATTTGTCCCCTGGCACGGCCAAGGGGACCTTTTAAGTGGTTGGTGATGCTTTAGTGAGGAAACACAGTCCCTCCCAATCCCAGGAAGCCCTACAGGGTCTTTTAAAGGATTTCTCATCCAGCATGAATTAATTCTGCTCAATGGAGCTGTGCTGACTTTGTCACACAGGAGGAAGTCCCTCCTTTCCTAGCAGAGGATGCTACAAAATTCCGGGGCTGTTTTCCCCCACTACCAAAATAAAAGTTGCAGGAAACATGAACATAAAAAAAACATTCTCTGCAGGCCAAGGCAGAGTCCCAGCTCTTGAAAATTCTTCTTGAATTTTTCTCATAAAATCATAAAATCCTGGGTTGGGAGGGACTTTAAATCCCACCCAGCGCCACCCTGCCATGGCAGGGACACCCTCCACTGTCCCAGGGTGCTCCAAGCCCTGTCCAGCCTGGCCTTGGACACTTCCAGGGATGGGGCAGCCACAGATTATTTTGGGAAAACCATTCCAGGGCCTGCCCACCCTCACAACATCACCAGACTCTGGACATTTTGTGGAACAAAAATCTGGGATCCATCCCTGCTGCCTCCCTCTTCCTGTTGTGACCTGCTGAGAAAACTGAGAGAAATTCCATCACCAGGTTTCCCTCCAGGACATCCCTCCTGGATCCCTGTGGAACAGCAGCTCTGGGATCCCTCAGCCCACACCAATCCTTTGAAAACTTGGGGAAGAGGATTCCCTGCAGGGGATCCCAGGGAGGAGCATTCCCTGCTGAAAGATTTCAGGGCTGGCCAGGAAGGAATGGCACAAATGGGTGTCTCCAGAGGTGGGGGAGTTTTAGGGACCACCCTTTGGGGGGAAAAAAAAAAAAAGGTTTTTTCCTCCTTTCCTCCATTCCTCAGGAACACCTGAGCAGAAGGAGACTCTTGGATGAGGGGTTTTGAGTAGGCAGAGTTTTGTTTTCTCCTTATTCCCTTGAAATCTAGCTGGTATTTTGGGATTTGTGCTGGGCTGGGATTGAGGGGTGGAGAACCCAGCTGGGGTGTCAGGGAGAAAATCCCAGAACTTCCCAAATCCCTGATTTATCCCAGCTCTGACCTCCAGGACACTGGGGCTGATTCCCCACTACAACTTCTGCTTTCCAAACTCAACTTCTTGTTCATGACAATCAACTCAACATTACAATTAACTCATTCAAAGTTACAGGTTCAGCAGGTTTTAGGATGGTTTGGGAAGCCTGAATGATTCTTAACATTGATTTGTGAATAATGAATGTGTTGATTTTGTTTCTTCAAAATATTTTAAATAGTTTTAAAGTATTCATATTTGTTAATAAATAATAATTTTTAAAAGAGATGCTGTTACTTTCTGGGTGCAGACTCTTTCCAACACACTGCAAAACTATTTCCCTAAATAAAGTTATGTTGGTTTTTCCCCCCTTTCTGCTCTGCCTGTTCACTGTATTTTCTGCCAATGTATTTGCAATCATCCCCTGAAGGACCCAGAACACCCAAGGCTCTACAAACTCTCAAAGCCCTGATTTCATCCTCAATTAGTACAATTACACAACTCTAATGGGCTGCACTGGCTGCTTTCTGCCCACAATAATCACACTGAGCTCTTCATTTGGGTCTGGCCATGATCTTCTCACTCCTTTAATTTCCCCCTCATTCTGTTCTAATTCCCAGGAAAGGGCCAGGAATGACACACACCCCACAAATTGTTTTGCTCATCATTAAAATGAAGTTGTTTGGAAAAACCCTGCAGGCATGGAGGGATATCCTCAGGAGGGGAGAGGATCATTTCACATGGTGGGAATGAGGACAGAGAGTAAGTCCAAGAGTGCTCCAAGAAAAAAAAAATCTGGATTAATTTGTCCTAAAAACCCCCAAACCCAACAAAACCAGAGGACAGTAAATAACAAAATAAACCACTTTATCACTGAGCTTAAAACTCATCCCCACACTCCTGATCGAGGCTGACAATAGGAGAGCCCAGAAAACTTAAAAGTAGAATTATCAGCTGCCTTAAAGCCCTTTTTGAAGTGCAGAGAGCTGCTGGGGCCTGGCCTCTGGAGCAGCTGACTCCGGGAGATAATGGAGTGTAAATCCCAAGGATCAAAGGAAACCCTTCCCTGGTGGATCTGGAAATTCATCCTGGCCACAGCTCCAGCCCAGCCATTCCTGTCATCATCTGCTCCCCTTGGATTGCAGGAGGGAACAGGGATGATTCCTGTCTGCAAAGGGACCAGCCCCAGATCCTGCTCATCCCAGCTCAGGAGTTTGGATTTTAACACTCACAGACACTGTTGGAAATAAATCTCAATATTTTCTGGCAGAAAAGACACAAATCTCCATCTGTTTCCTCACCTGGTCACAAGTGAATTGTTCATTTTCTTCCTGCTCCTTAGAGCTGCTGAGGAAGTCAATCCATGGCTTCCCAAAGTGATCCCTGGCATGAGGGGAAAACATCCAGCCCCTGTGGAACTCTGAGATAAAGCAGCTTTGAAGGCACCACAGGTTGTTGGCTGTGCATATCTTGAATTTTTAAACAACTCAAACTTTCTGTCTCTGACGTGCTTGCCTGGTTTCCCAGATAAAATCCAAATCTTCCATGCAGGATAAATCTCTCCTGGCAGGAACTGTAAAATGCCTCACTTTATCCAAGAATTTTGGACATTTAATGGCCAGGTTGGAACAACCTCTGCAGTGCCCTGTTGTATTTCAGGAAAGGCTGATGACAAATTCCCTGATAAAAGGAACAGAAACATGGAGCAAATCCTACCTGGAAGGAGCCCTTTGGTTCTTATCCTGCAGGGAGACAGGGCAGCACCACCCAGGAGACCCAAGAATTGTAATTCCCAGAATTTCTTATTCCCAAGGCTCTTTCCTACCCTGTTCTCCTCTGCTCTGATTCTTCAGGAATTCACAAATTCCTCTCTGAGGTTCCAGCTCAGCCTGGAGAAAAGGAGGCTCAGGAGGGACCTTGATGCCTTGGGAAGGCTGAGCTGGAACAGAGATTGGACAGAGCTGGAGAATAAAGTAGATATTTATCAAAAGGCCTTTAGGATACACCTTGGGCAGGGCAAGAGCCTGGCCAGGGCTACACCCAAGGTGGACCCAAAATGGACCCAAAAATGGACAAACGGTCACGAGGTCTCACACTTTTATAAGTTTTGGTCCATTTCCATATTGGGGTTAATTGTCCAATTACAGCTTCAGATTATGAAGTCCCATCCCTCTTGTTCTCTCCCCTCAGCCCCTCTTTATTTATGTGTTTTTGGGCCTGAAACTTGTAACCATTTTCCTTGGTGTGCAGCAGGAGAAGGATTTGTTTAGTGTCCCTGCTGTGTGCAGAGCTGAGTGACACTGACTGTGAGCTCAGAGCTGCACCCCTGGGCAGCACAGAGTCTGAAATACAGGAAAGATAAAACTCGAGGCATCAGCCTTGTGGCTCTGCACAAGTCCCTGCCAGGAGGGGACAGCCAGGGGGGATTTGGGCTCTGCTCCCAGGGAACAGGGACAGGAGGAGAGGGAACGGCCCCAGGCTGGGCCAGGGGAGGCTCAGGGTGGATATTTGGGAAAATTCCTCCTGGAAAAGGCTTTGCCCGGGGCAGAGGTGGAATCCCCATCCCTGGAGTGATTTAAAAGCCCTGTGGATGTGGCACTTGGGGACATGGGGCAGTGCTGGGGGAACAGCTGGACTCGATGATCCTGGAGTTCTTTTCCAGCCTCAGGGATTCCCTGATTCTCCCTGGCCATTGCCAACTTGCCAAATCCAGCCTCTCCTCCTTGCTGAGGAGCTTCCACCTCGTGTTAACAGCAACCTGCAGGATCAGACCAAGCCCTGGATGCTCCCACTGTCTGCATTCCTGTCACCCTCCCCAGGCTGCTTGGAGCAGTGACATTTTTAGGAGCTGCACAAAACCCCAGCAAGTGCCAGCAGGGTATAAACCCCAGGGAGGGAAAACTCTGCGAGTAGAGCAGGCTCTCCCCAAATCCCTGCCAGCTGCTGCAGCAGCAGAAACTGGCAGAAGCAGGACAAGATCCATCCTTGAGCACCCTGGGATGATCCAGCATTGCCCCAAAGCTCCAGAGCAGCTTTTGTAGGATCAGAGTAACCCGGGTGCTGATCCTGCTCTGCTGAGCCATCTGTGACTTCTCAGGGCCGAGAGGAGTCTTAAGAGAGGGGAATAAAGACATAAATTATCTCCCAAAAGACTTGCCCAGACAGCAGTGCTGGAAAGGAGCAGCATCCCTGCTGCAGTGCTGAGCTCTCAGGAATTGGGGAATTGGGAAAGGCTGGATTTATGGCTCCTTGTGTAATCCCACGGCTTGGCTGCTGAGAAAGGAGTTTCCTTAGCACCAGAGATTTTGTCAGCACAAGATAACTTTGTCCAACGCAAGTTAAAATTAACATTTATGCAATATCTCATCCATTCTATGCCAACTACATTTGGGGGAAATATCCCTCTTTCAGGTTATGACTTACATGAGCCTATTTTGAAATAATTATTCCATTTCTGCCACTGATTCCTGCTATATCATAATTAAGTGTCCAGACCATTTTTATTTTTATTTATCCTGCCCTCCCCAGTTGGTTTGCCTGGATCTGACCCCTCAAACTCTGGCACACAGGACACACACAGAGTTTTCCAGCTGGGATTGAGGGTGGTTCCACACACTCAGCACATCCCACAGGGCTTTTCCTGCTCCCACTGGGACCTGCTGCCCTCTGAGCAGACTGAACTCCTCCTGGGAGTTCCTGGAATAGCTCCACAAGCAGCTGAGAGAAGTGGAATGTCTCATTTCACAGGGACAGGGCAGCATTACTGTCTGGAGTCATGTTAAAAATCCAATTATTCCATTTCCTTCTCCTCCTTGTCCAGCAATATCCTCAATGCCTTGGCACAGGTGTTTTCCAAGGCAGAAGAGTTGTCCAAATGAACAGAAAAGCAGATTGAGAGCAGAGGTGGAGCAGCAAAGGTTTAGGTATGAATTTGTGGGATGGTCAATCCAGCAGGAACCTGGAATTCAACATTAAAGCCATTCCCTGTGTCCTGTCCCTCCATCCCTTGTCCCCAGTCCCTCTCCAGCTCTCCTGGAGCCCCTTCAGGCCCTGCCAGGGGCTCTGAGCTCTCCCTGGAGCTTCTCCTCTCCAGGGGAGCACCCCCAGCTCTCCCAGCCTGGCTCCAGAGGGGCTCCAGCCCTGCAGCAGCTCCGTGGATTCCTCTGGATTCTCTCCAGCAGCTCCAGGTCCTGCTGCTGTTGGACCCCAGGGCTGGGGCAGCTCTGCAGGTGGGGCCTCACCTGAGCAGGGCAGAGGAGCAGAATTCCCCCTTTCCTTTCCTGCTGCCCAAACTGGGAGAGCAGCTCAAGAGGTTCTGGATCCCAGCACAGATGGACAGGGCAGGTGGACTTCACCCACATCCTCCTCCCAGGGCTCCTCCCCACCCCTTTGTGCTGGGATTGCCCCATCCCAGGTGCAGGAATTTATCAGCAAAGGCAGCTGAGCTCCCATTAGAGGGGATTTTTCCGTGGGTGGGATGTTTTGCCCACCCTCAGCTGTGCTGGGAATCCAAATCCCATCACACCATCTCCTTCCATGGGGATCCATCCCATGGCTCTGCCTTCCACAGCTCAGGATGGGCCCTTCACTCATTGAGGGGATTGGGGATCATTGTTCTCCTTGCTGCTCCAAAATGTTCTTGGATTTTTTGATAAACTCTGGAAATACCCAACAAAGCCACTGGATTTACACAGATATTCCCCACAGCTCCAACAGATCCAGGTTCTGCTCCCAGCACCACTTGTGGTTTAGAAACCCTTATAAATTTAACAGAGTTTCTGCTTTTAAATTCCATTAAAGTAACCCAAATAAATCTAACAGAGATTTCTGCTTTTAAATTCCATAGAAGTAACCCAAATTCTCCACGCAGCTGAAGGTTACAGCACTGCAGAATCTTCCTTCGTGTCTCAAGGTGAAAATTCATTCACCAAGAGCTGCTGTTGCCTCTGCAGGAGCAGATAAACCACAGGGTTTAGGGTAAAACTCAGCAAATTAAGGCCCAGGACCAGCCCAACACCATTCCCAAACGTGTTGCACTGTTAAATGGGAAATAAAGGACACCACAGATGCTTCTAATAATTCCAGTTTCCAGTCAATTTTCCCTCCTTTGTCTTAAAGAACTTTTGATGTGCAGCCCCAATATTGTGTCTCTCTCTGGTTTTAATCATTTTCTATTACCTCAGCAATATAAACTGTCCTGCAATGGGCTGAACTTGAATCTGGGGGAGATTAAGCAGGCAGGAATAGGATGGGCTGGAGAGTGACCAACTCGGGGCAATATTCTCTCTCCTATGAAAGCCCACAGCCAGATAAAAATTGCTGCTTGGATTCCACAGACATCACATCTTTGAGGGGCTCCAAGCCCATGGAAAGGGAATTTTCCTGGTTTTTTTCCATGGATGTTCTGCAGCAGAACCAGCTGCTCATTCCACCCCCCTGGCCACAGAACCATGAATTCATAAAGAAACACTGGTTAAAATATTGTAACACACAAGAAAGAGGCTGTCACATTTTTCTGCTGATGAAAAATTGACTTTTTTTTTTTGTGTCTAGTGGTTTTGAAAAAATACTGTGTTTTTTGTGCAAAAATTGAAAAATCTTGTGCCAAAATTTTTGTGCCAAAATGTTCTTCAGAGCAACTGTGTTCATATGTCTCTTTTTTGCTGGCTCAGGACTCTGCTTTGTAACCTCTGTGCTCACACCAGAACCACCTGGGAGCTTGGGCTGCACCACCAAATCCCTCAGATCAAACGGGATATTGGGAAGGAATTGTTCCCTGAGGGTGAGGAGGGGCTGGGATGGAATTCCCAGGGAAGCTGTGGATCCCTGGAAGTGTCCAAGGCCAGGCTAGACAGGGCTTGGAGCAGCCTGGGATGGTGGAAGTTGTCCTGCCCATGGAATGGGGTGGGATTTCAGGTCTCTCCCAAGCCAAACCATCTCCTTTGAATGCTCAACCCCGTTTGGACGAGGCAAAGCCAAAGCTCAGACACCCCTGAGGAGGCTGAACCCTGCCCAAAAGCCAAATTCCTCCTGATGAATGTGCAGAGCCAGTGGATGTGGGAGGTAAGCACACATTCCAGAGCCTTGGATCCAGCAGGGGTTTGTGCTTGGAGCCTTCTCCTCCTGGCAGGAGGGGTTTGAGCTGGGTGGATATTCCAGGACTCTCCTGCAGATAGATCACAGGACATGGAAATGGAATTGAGGATTTCCAAGCCTTCCTGGGAATCCTTGTTCCTGAAAAGCAAGGCAAGGATTCCCTCCTGACCATTCCTGAATAAACACAGCCTGGTGAGTTCCTTCCAGCCCCCATTTCTGCACAGGCAGCTCTGGGCTTCTCCTCTCAATCCAGAGAATGCAAAATTCCAGCCCAACCACTCCTCTGTGGGAACAAAGGATCCAAATCCCCATTTCAGGCTCTGCCTCAGTGGTCTTTAAATCAGCAAATATTTATTCTCTTTCACAGCAACACAGCCAGCCTGGAGGGGATGAGAATGTCCAGACTGAAGGCTCAGTAAACACTGTTTATCCAGAGTTTTATTCGCAGTCCTCCAGAGCTCCTCAATCCAGCCAAGACTGTTGCATTTCCAACAGCCTTGGCTGTGCTCTCTCCTTGAAGAAGGAAGGGATGATGATTTAGCATCTGGAATATTCTCCCTGCCTTTGTTTGCCACAAACCCAGCTTTCATCCCATGTCTGCATTCCCACCTGAGGGGCGACTCCTGAATTTCTGGCAGCCTTTATTTTCCACATGACCTCATCAGTTCCTGCAGGTTTTTCCCTCTCATCTCTCCCTGAGGAGCTCCTGCCTCTCTGTGTTACCTCCCTGTGCATCAGGTGTGAGCCAGGCCATGATTTCAGCCTCAGAATTCCCAGATTTTCCCTGCTGGGAGGGAGGGAGGGCAGGGAGAGCTCTTCCCAAGGCTTTCCAGGTGTGCTGTTCAGAGCTGTGTTCGTACCTAAAAACACTTTGACCTCAAGGATCCAGCTTTGAAATCAAGGAAAAAACCTCCAACTGAGCCGTGAGTGGTTTGAACACAAAACCACAAAGTGTGTGAGGGATTATTTTACGATCCCACTGCTGCTCCTGAAGGATTAGGTTATTCCTAATTCCTGATTAAAGCCAAGGATGCCTTGGCTGATTCCAGCTCAGCTTCCCTGGGAGCCAGGGGAGGGAGATCCTTCCACGTCCTTCAGGATGGAGGAAATGCTGATGTGTTGGTGGCAAAACAATGTTTTAATAAACAGCAGCATAAAATAATCAGTGTTTAATATCATCTCTGGCACGTGAAATACAAAAATGCACATATCTCAATTATAAAATAGCCTTTGTTGTTACATTATTTTTTTTTCATGCTTGCCTAATTGAAATGCCCGTAATTAATAACTCAATCATCAAGTAATACAGTGATTAAACGCATGCAGTGAAAACAAAGAAAGATATTTGTATAAGGTAGTGGCTGAGTATCACCATAATATATTTCAGGAACATCTACATCAGGGTAAAAATCAAAAGAAACAGCCCAAGGTATAAAATGCAGAGATGTATTTTCACTTCTGCTGTACAAAAACATCATCACACTTTTGTGCAAAGAGATAAAAATAAAGTCCTATTATACAACATTGTCGACTGAGCAAAAAAACATTGGTTTTTGTGGACAATAAAAATATTATTCAGTACAAAAAAAAAGAGTCTGTGGAAAATGTACCGTACACAGCACGTGTGTAACTCATTAAAGTGGTTTCAAATGAAGAATCTCGATGGGTTCTACCTGAATGGGTTTTTTTAATGACACAAATGGTGCATTTCTAAGTGGAAAATCAGCACTAATTCACATTATTAGACACAATTGCTATCGATGGATTTGCTGCCTGATGGAACGTGAGTCTCCCTTTTTCCAGGGTTACTGGACCCAGAGTCACTGAAATGGCACAATAAATATTCCTGGGGAAACTGATTGTCATATATAAACTTGTGGCTTGGTGCTTTTCCATTACACAGTTGCATAGCAACAAAAGGATACAAAATTCCTGCGTGAGCGACTAGATCGTGAAACGTCATCTTTGAAGAAGTTGATTCAGGTTCTGAAATTAAAGCCCTTTAATTTCATTTCCTTTAAGGCAATTCCTTAAGAACTCCAGCTGTCCTTAGCAGCCAGCAGCAGATGAGGTTTGTAGACTGCAAGCTGATAACTCCAGCATTTGTGCTGTCACATAAATGACATTTTTTTTGGTCTGAATCTGAGCTCAGACTCCCAGCTAAAGCAAAGACCAAAATCCCACCTGAAGTAATTGATTCAGCTCTCAGATCATATATTTGAAACACAATCCTCGCCTGCAACATTTGCAAATATTTTCCCTGTTGGCACTGAAATTGCACACTCAGATCTCCGAACCTTTTCATCTCCTAAAAAAAGAGACAAATATTAAAATATGGATTTCGGTATTAAAAAAAAAGTTCCCGTGATTTAAACCACGCCAGAGGTTTAAAAAGCTGTGAAAAAGCATCAGATAAAATGTTTTTATTAAAAAAAAAAAACAAACGAACTCAAATTCCCTCTCGCCCTCTTCGAATTGTCGGTGGCACTTGGAGAAACTGGAGGCTGAGGATTCCCACCGCGAGGATCTGCCTGGTTGTGCCTGCCCATCCTGGCGAGCAGTGAAACTTCACAGAAGACACTTTGCTGCAATGTCTGTCCAACAACCAAAAAAAAATTCCTTTAATAAAATATTTGATAGAAAAAAAAAAAACAAAAAACAACAAAAACCAACCCCTCCCGCTTTCCGAGTCCAAAGAGTTTTTATGTACAAAAGGCCTCGCGTATTTACAATTCCGCCGAGATCACGGAGTCGTTGGGTCCGTGCATGCTGGAGTCCCCCAGCAGGGAAGGCTGCTTGGAGTCCATTTTGTAAGGTTTTTGAGTTTTATTGCCAAACACCGTGGTCATGCCCATGCCCGCCGGGTGGCTGGGAATGGCCATGTGGGACAGCAAGGGGATGTTGGCCTCCTGGTTGGAGCCCGACGACGGCAGGCTGGTGACGTGGCCCGTGCTGGTGGAGCCGCTGGCGCTGCTGGGGGAGCGGCTCTTGGGAGGGGGGCAGTGCTGGATCACCCTGGGGGGAGCCTGGGGGGGGTGGGGGGGTGCGGGGAAGGCGGCGTATCCCGGCGGGATGGGGTACCCGTTGATGGGGATGTAACGCTGGTTCTGAGCCAGGGGAGGCCCCATGAACCCCGCCAGCTGCCCCTGGGGGATCCCCTGTGCTGGGAACATGTAGTTGGGGTACCTGGGGTTGCTGAGGTTGCTGACGGGGCTGGCGCTCAGGGAGGTGGTCTGGGTGGTGGCGTTGCCCCCCGAGGGGGTGGTGGAGCTGGTGTGGCTGGAGAGGCCCTCCCAGGAGCGCAGGCGGGCGTGGATCTCCTTGAAGCGCGGCCTGCGGGAGGGCAGGTCGTGCCAGCACTCCGTCATCAGGCTGTACATCCTGGGGGGACAGTCCTCGGAGCACGGCAGCAGCTGCCGCTTCCGGATCATCTCGATCACCTCCTGGTTGCTGAACCCATAATAAGGCTGGAGGCCGAAGCTGAATATCTCCCACAAAACCACGCCGAAGGACCAGATGTCGGAGTCGGAGGAGAACTTGCCGTACATGATGGCCTCGGGGGGCATCCAGCGGATGGGCAGCAGCGACTTGTTCTGCACCCTGTAGTAATCAGCCGAGTAGATCTCCCTGGAGAGCCCCAGGTCAGAGATCTTCACGTGGAGCTGCTCCCCGATCAGGATGTTGCGGGCCGCCAGGTCCTTGTGGACGAAGAAGTGTCCGGCCAGGTACTCCATGCCGGCGGCGATCTGCACGGCGATGTGCAGGAAGTCCCCGTGGTCCAGGCTGGATTTCACCGTGCCGTCCTCGTCGCTGCTGCAGCCCACGTCGGAGTGGGGCGAGCGCATCACCAGGAACTCGTGCAGGTCGCCCTGGTTGGTGTACTCGAACAGGAGGCACACGGGCTGCTCCTGCGTCACCACGCCCAGCAGGCACACGATGTTGGGGTGGTGCAGCTCGGCCATCAGAGAAGCTTCCTGCTGGAATTCCGCCCACTGCTGAGGGTTGTTGTAGTCCTTGAGGGTCTTGATGGCCACCAGCTGGGCGTGGTCCATGCCCGGCAGGTAGAGGTGGCCCTTGTAGATCTTGCCAAAAGCGCATTCCCCCAGCTCCTCCATGAAGCGGACGGCGGAGAGGGGCAGCTCCTTGGCTTTGCTCTGCGAGAGAAACACCAAGGACACATCAGGACTGAAAACAGCCTTTCTGAAGTGAAATCTGGTGCAGCATGTGTGAGACCCAAGGAGACAGACACAGGAGCAATGATCCCACTGGTGCCAGGCACAGCCCAAGGAGCACTGGGGGGGTTTTATCCTCTTTTTCTTGTTGGAGCCGGGATTAATTGCACGAGAGGTGTTGTTTGGTGTTTGGACTCAGATGTTTATTCTTATCTATGGTACAGTCTCACAAGCCATGAGTTCTAGCTAACAAGTTGAAAAATGGCTCTGTCTCTATCTCTTTCCAAGGTATTTTAAGCACAAATTGTCCAATTATGAAATGACACCTAAATCATTTTTACTTTTAACCCAGCAACCAACCACCCATGGCACACAATATAGACTCCTCTACCCAATTACAGGATACTACCAAAAACCCATGAAGAAGAAGGAAGAAGGTGAAAAAGAAGGACTCAGCCTCTGCCCTAAAACCTCCATCTTGCTTTATATATTTATATTACTCTATACTAAAACTCTAAGTTTTCCACCCTGTGCTATCACACACTTCTATCCAAACCCCACACCCACAATCCCAGTGCTGTCACTCAATTTTGGGAGCCTTTTCCACGGCCTCAGGTCCAATGCAGTGTTTTCCTGGGGGTCAGTGCCTGTTAGTACAGAAAGTCTGAAATTCCCAGTGCCCAGGGTTCCAGCAGGACACCAGGATCCCAAGGGGATCACCATGCTCCAAAAGGTAAAGAAAAGAATTCCTTTCCATCCTCTCTACAAGGTCAGATACAACGAGCACTGGATCCAAATATCTGCAGGAACCATCAACATGTTGGCGTTTGGCCTTGGGCATTTCTGTACTTCCAATTGAATGTGACTAATTTCAGGAATTGAGGCAATTCCCATGCTCTAAGAGGTCCATGCTGAAGTGTTTTCTGGGCCAGAGCCTGGAGTTTTAGCAGGAAAAAAATGATTTTGTTTTAAAAACCATGTCCTTGTAGCCAATTCTCCCTTGACTTTGCTGTTAACCCTTCCGGGTACAGCAGAGTCTGTTTCTGTTCCCACTATTTCTGTTCCATGCTGAAACTCCGACAGAGAGTTTCTCAAAGGAGGAAGGCAAACCTTTTAAACATTTATGGCCCTTTGGTGTGCAGATATTCACTCCTGGGCCATAAAGAACCTGTGTTATTCCCAGCTTCCACTTGTGCTCGTAACACCCAACCCCACTCATTTAGGGCCCTCAGTAAATCCACAGGTAGTAATTTAAGGTTAATGAGTTTGGGATCTAGGTTCTGTAAATTAGTGTAAACATTGCCATTTTTATTCCTGAAATCATGCAAGGCCAGCTTTCCAGTGGCAATGTGAGAAAAAAGCCTGACATTTCAAATAATCATGGAAAAAAAAAACACTTTAGCAAAAATTAATTCTAATTCTATTGATCACTTATGACTTTTAGACAAACACTGCATTAATAATCACAATAATGATGATAATAACAATAATAATAATAAAGCCATTTAAGCAGGCAGCCCAGTAGACTGCACAGTGATGGCAGGAAATTAGCTATATTGTTGAGGAACAGATGGTTTATATTACCCAAATCCTTTAGGCTAAAACTTGTTTAGGTCTGGCATATTGTAAATTATATTTTAGTAATGAAAGTGAAATGACCTCTGTCTGACCTGAGCCAGGGTCCGTCTGTTTGAACCAACAGAGTGGAAAACTGGGGGGAAGAAAATGAAGTCATAAAGTTTTGGCAGGAAGGGCTCATTTGGAGCCAGGCAGTTGTAAATCTGCTCAGCCTTTGTTTGACAAGTATTTGTCACACACGGGTGTCCAAAATGTAGGGAAGTGTAAAATACACAAGAGGCAGCAGGTCAGGGGAAAGAGAGAGAGGAAACCCACCCCTTCCACCTCTACTTCAGCTCCAGGATGAGATGTCCTTAATTTATTGTATTTTTGAAGGCAATAAAAATCCCTTAAAACAGGAGGAAATGCTAACATTCCTATTTATCCAAGCAAACAACTGCCTCAGTGGGAGCTTGAAGCTTAAATGCGTTTTCACCCAAAGCTGACATCAATTTTGAAAATAAGATTCCATTTCCTTCCCTTGAAAATATTGTTTGAAAGGCAATCAAAACACTGGAGATGGGGAGAGCTGGGTCTCCCAGTGGGAAAAATCCAGAATTAGCACAAATAAAATGAAAATATTCTTGCAGCACATGACTTGCAAATTGAAAGGAGAGAGAATGGTCAATATTTGCCAAATATTTCCAGGAATTTCTGTTTTCCTGTGCTGTGTGTGCCAGCAGGAAAGGTGGGAATTGCATCCTCAATAGAAACATTCACGTTCTCTTCAGTTTAACCAGGATTGAACCCCAAATTCCCAGCAGAACAAGGAGCAAGAAGCAACCCCAAATTTAATAAAATATTCCAGGAGGAGGTTGAATGCAAGATGCAGCTTGGACACTGACTTTATTAAACGGGGTTTTTTTTAGTGCTATCAGCATCTTGAGATAAAACTACTCCAAGCTGTAGAGGAGAGCTGGAATTGGGAACTTCCAAGGAAAATGAAGATAAATTCACCAGGCCAGTGTGTGTGGGACTGAGACAGAGGTTTTCACTCTAAAATGCTTCAAAAGAACAAAGCCCACCAAATTCCACAGTAACAAAACCCATCAAGTTCTTGAAGAACCATAAGATATCTTGGGATATTTTCCAGGATCAAAGGGAAATGCTCTTCCAGGGCATTCCTGTGCCTGTGGATGGCAGGAGAGCCCTGCCCTGGGTGACACAGCCAGGCCTGCACATCCCAGGACATCAGGAGCACCAGGTTGATCACAGTAAAATCAAAATTATTTTTAAAACTCTTCCTGAACATGAGGCTGTGGTAAAGCCAAACACCAGCAGCAGGAGCTGTGCTGCAGGCAGAGCTTTTGAGGCTGTTTTGGTCATTTCTGCTCTCAGCTGAGGGAGTGGGAAGCCTGAAAAGCTCAAGGAAGAAATCCTTCCAAAGGTGATTTGAGCGGAGTGAAAGGTGATGGATGAACTGAGCAGAGCCATGGAAAGCTCTCCTGAGGAAATGCTGAATCACATCTGTTCCTGCATTACTCTCTCACTCAAACAGGGTGTTCTAGAGATGCTTTAGGAAGGGTTTTCTTGCTTTATCACACAAAAACTCCATTATTTCTCCAGGGACACAAACACACAGGAATTACCCCCTTGGTCCAGCACATGCTGCTGCTGCTGATGATGATGAGAAAACCCTCACAAAAAAATCCCACAAGTCACAGGCTGGAAACCACATGAATATTTCAGTGCTGGGCTGTTGGAAGTATTTCCCTCCCTGCCTGTGGAGACAGCGAGTGTGGATGTGGGAAATGGATTTGTAGAGAATTTTTAAAGCTTGATAGCTACAAAATAAAATAAAATAAAGTAAAGTAAAATAAAATAAAATATAAAAGAAAGTAAAATAAAATAAAATATAAAGTAAAATGAAATATAAAGTAAAATGAAATAAAATGAAATGAAATAAATAAAATAAAATAAAATAAAATAAAATAAAATAAAATAAAACATAAAGTAAAATGAAACATAAAGTAAAATGAAATTAAATAAAATAAAATAAAATAAAATAAAAAATAAAGTGAAATGAAACATAAAGTAAAATGAAATGAAATGAAATGAAATGAAATAAAATAAAATAAATAGAATAAAATAAATAAAATAAAGTAAAGTAAAATGAAATAAAATTAAATATAAAGTAAAATGAAATGAAATGAAATTAATAAAATAAATAAAATAAAGTAAAATGAAATAAAATAAAATATAAAGTAAAATGACATTAAATGAAATAAAATAAATAAAATAAAGTAAAATAAAATAAAATAAAGTGAAATGAAATTAAATAAAATAAATAAAATACATAAAATAAAGTAAAATAAAATAAAGTGAAATGAAATGAAATGAAATGAAATGAAATATAAGTTTTTAAAATGCCTCTCTAAGCCAGTTGCCCCATCCCCAAGTCAGAACAGGGTATAATCCAGCATGTGGAAGCAGAAATCTGGGTTTACCTTTGGTTTGTAGGCATTGAGCATGGACATCTCCACGTTCTGCCCCCGGACGTGTTTTGGCTGCCTCTGCACTGGAGGGGACGAGGATTTCTGGTTGTTCCGACAGATGCAGATGAAGAAGAAGAGCAGGGCTATGGCCAGGGGAATGGTGACACTAGGCACCAGGATGTACAGGATTTCCATTTTATTCTTTTCCTTGGAATCCTTGTAATCTGGTGCAGAAAGGGAAAAAAAAACCAGCAAGGAATGAAGCGTCCCACAGAGACAAACACATCCCCTGGGTCAAGTAAAAGAGTAAAACATCCTGTTTATCTTGCTGAAATCCACCTGAAATCCACCTTGAATCCTGTTTTATTTAATTAATATTAAAAGGAAAACTTGTTTTGTGGAGTACCAGTTCTGTGAGGACACAAAGGAACTGTCCCTGTAAGGTCAAACAGCAAAATGCTGTGAGGTGGCCTTGGATTGGGCTGAAATGAGCTCACGGCCTAAGACAGATCCACAAAAAAGGGAATTTCTAAAACACCTTTTAGAAGAAGCTTGTGGGAGGTGCCCCTTCCCATGGCAGGGACTTGGAACTAAATTATTTTTAAGGTCTCTTCCAAGCCAGACCATTCTTGGATTCCAAGAAAAGCTCTGGTGGGAACACAGACTCCTGATTTTGTGTCTTGGTTTGAGACATGTTAAAGGAGAGCGCTTTGGATTGAGGTACTTCCCTTTAAAGGTTCAACCAAACCTTTCCACCAAAAAGGAGTGGATATAAGCAGATGGAAGTGAAAAAAGACCAGTTCACAAGCAGAACCAGGCAAGCAGTGCCAGGAAAGCTGGAGCAGGGATAAAAGGGAAGGGTTGGGAAGGAGGATGGTGTAACACAGTCCAAAGGCTCCCTGCAATCCCTGCTCCCTCTCAGGGCTCTTCCCAGAGCCTTTTGGAAACACAATCCCCTCTTTGGCAGCGCCCGGGATATCCAGCACTGCATCCCCCGGCTGGCGGCGGCTTCCCGGGAAACGCTCCAGGGAAACGCAGCGGGAGAGGGGAGAGGATTGGGGAGGAGCTTAGACAGCCCCGGATGGGGTGACAAGGACAGCTCCCCTTCCCCGAGTGCCCCGGGAACAGGGACAGGGACAGATCCTCCATCCTGAGTGCCACAGGGACAGGGACAGGGACAGNCACAGGGACAGGGACAGATCCTCATCCCGAGTGCCCCGGGCACAGGGACAGGGAGTCTGCCCTGCTCTGCCATTTCCCAGGAGCATTCGCAAGGTTTAGGTCGGAATTACACCCGGAATTACACCCGGATTAACGCACTCACCACAGGGGAATTCGAGGATCCCCGGAGCCCAGGCTGCCCTGGCTGTTTCCAGGGAATTGGGAATGCCTGAGGCAGCCTTAGGGTGTCTGGGAGAACGGGAATGTTTTATTATCCCTGCCGGGTCACTCCAGTTTGTTTGTCTGTGTTTTCCAGGCTGGATTTGTACAAGTGCTCAGCGGCCCACACAGATCTCTTTTATGCACTTCATTAAACATGAACTTGATCTGAAGCTTGGGCTCGACTCAAATTGTGACAGAGGCAAAGTTCAAATGGTTGTGGATGTCACTTTGCATAACCCTTCTCCTGTTCCAGGCTCACGCTGTCCTCTGCTCCCCCCACGCTCCTCTCTGATCATTCCTGTCAGATTAAGTTGTGCCATCTGGTTTTTAATTGGGAGGAGAGGTAGCCCAAATATTCCTACAGCCTTTGGGAAACGGGAGAGGGCTACAGCACCACCCCCAAGGCATTTTCCCTGCTCCCAGAGAGGCAGGGATTCACATACTGCCCTTCCCAATCTCCTTAGGCCTGGCTTTGCTAAGCCTCATGCTGGAATTACCCCGTGTTTCACATCTCCCCGCAATCAGGTTGACAAACTTCGAGGAAACAAATCTCTCACAGCTTGTGAGATACAGCTGAAGAAAGGAGAAGAAAGCAGCAGCACGAGGCAGAGGGAGACCTGGGCACCGGTTCATCACCTGAGCTATTCCAGTCAAAGGCAATTATTATTCTTATTAAGTAGCAGCCCCCGCCGTGAAGCCTCATTAGGTTAATGGGCTTCTTGGGAGCCACCCTAATTAAATCCATTTCCCATCTAGGCATGCCCTGGCGAGGCAGAATGCAGAATACTGATTAAAACGGGCCTGAAATGGCTCTTTCAGCCGGTGCAAAACCAGCAGAATGCAAGTCCCACACGGCGTTCTGGTTTTAATATGCAGATTAGCACTTAACAATTCAATTACTGCTCACCTGATCCAGCTCTGTTTGTATTTAGAATAATAAAGCCACAGAACAACGAGTACCATTTAAGGCAGCAGTGAGAGGCTTTGGCAATTAAAACCTTTGTCAGGAATTCTCCAGCCCAGCCAGCCTATCTCAGTTATTATCAAGCAAAGCTTGAAAATCAGAGAATTTGGCTCCAAAAGAGTCCTGGAATCCCAGATCAAAAGCCTGAGCCAGGCCTGGAATCTCAGAGCCCATCTAGAGGGGACTGGCACAAGAATCTTCAGGACAGCTTTTTGTTATTTCTTTTGAAATAACACCAGGAGAGATGCAGGACTTGAAAAGTGGGGGGAAACCACAGAATTGTTGAGGTTGGAAAAGCCCTCAGAGATCAGCAAGTCCAACTCTTAAACCAGCACTGCCAGCACAGCTCAGGCCTTGTTTAAAAAACAGAGGTGACTTTGCCAGGTCGTCTAAAATGGATTTGAAGTTTGTGTTTACAGAACTGCTCTAGCTGCAGTTTGGGTTTGCAAAATGAAGAAAAAGGGAGATTCAGCTCTCATTTGATTCTGCTTTTCAGAGACCCTGGGGGGAAGTGAATGGAAGACCTGAACAAATGGGTCCTAATTGTTTTATCTGCATGTAGAAATAACAATATTGATAACAGGACAAGAAAAAAATCACAGCTATTTGCCTGGTCGTGCCAGAAATGCACCCAGAAATGTTATGGAAATTCAAAGTTTCACACAAAATTTGATGTTGCCTACAAGTTGTCACAGTAACATTTACCTTTCCCCTCAGAAAGGAGATACCTTTGATGTTGCTGCTCCATAGCCAGAACCAAATTAAATTTTTTCTGGTTATGGTTATGAACATTCCTGCAGTGAGACATGTTCTGAGTCTGCTCCAAAGTCTTTTTCAATTAATGGAAAGATGGCAATCCATGCCAAAATGGGATCTAAATTATGTTCTTACTGAAAGGGTAGATCAGGGGGAAGGCAGATAGTCTGGGCTCTATCATGTGCATCTCAAACCCTGTTTTTGGGCCCCTCACAAGAAGAAAGCAATGGAGGGGCTGGAGTGTGTCCAGGGAAGGGAAAGGAGCTGGGAAGGGGTTGGAGAATTCCTGAGGGAGCTGGGGAAGGGGCTCAGCATGGAGAAAAGGAGGCTCAGGGGGGACCTTGTGGCTCTGCACAACTCCCTGATAGGAGGGGACAGTCAGGGGGGTCGGGCTCTGCTCCCAGGGAACAGGGACAGGAGGAGAGGGAACAGCCTCAAGTTACACCAGAGGATATTTAGATTGGACATCAGGGAAAATTTCTTCACTGAAAGGATTGTCCACGCCTGGCACAGCTGCCCAGGGCAGTGGTGGGGTCTTAAAAGGGACTAAAAAAGGGATTTAAAAGCTGTGTGGATGTGCCACTTGGGGACTTGGGGCAGTGGTGGCCTTGGCAGTTCTGGAGATGGTTGGACTCGATGACCTCAGAGAGCTTTTCCAACCTAAACAATTCCATGTTTCTATGATTTAATTTGGCCTAAGGAGTTGTACTGATTGGAACAACAACCTGGAAAGTCCAGGAGTACTTTCACAGAATTCACAGAATGACAAGGCTGGAAGACACCTCCAAGACCATGGAGTCCAACCCAGCCCCAACACCTCAACTAAACCATAGCACCAAGTGCCACATCCAGTCTTTTTTTAAACACATCCAGGGATGGTGACTCCACCACCTCCCTGGGCAGACCTGGGCCACCTCAGCTGGCAGCATGCAGCCATTCCCCAGGAAATGATTTTCATGCCACCACATCATCACTGCAAGAGGCAGCAAGTGCTGAAACATCTCCTCAGGGCAGGGCCAGCCAGCTCTGTTCCCAGGGACTCACAAAAGACACTTTGTGCACCAAACCCTTCCCCTTTTTACCCCCAGCTCCAACCCAAGCCGGGTCAGGCATTACCACAGGCCGGCACATCGCAGAGCTCCGACTTGAAGTTCTCATCCAAGGTGAAGCACCACGGGGCATCCTTCTGGTTGCCAGGGTTCCTGCAGTAGGAGTGGCCCCCGTTGAGCTCGGGGTACCTGGCAGCAGTGAAGGTGTGGGTGTGGGGGTACTGCGAGTTCCAGGGCTGGCACTGCCGCCCCGAGCGCGTCACGCTCACCGTGCCGCGGTAATCCACGCCCGTGCTGTTGTAGCACCTGTGATCTGCAGAGACAAACCAAAAACCAACACCAATGGTGGCTGCTGGCTGCTGCAGCTGTGGGGAGGAGGGTTGGAAGCCTGGGTGCTGAGAATTTCAGACTTTCTGTGCTGACAGGCACTGACCCCCAAGCAAACCCTGCATTGAGCTGAGGCCGTGGGAAAGGCTCCCAAAATTGAGTGACAGCACTGGGATTGTGGGTGTGGGGTTTGGATAGAAGTGTGTGATAGCACAGGGTGGGAAATTTAAGAGTTTAAGAGTTTAGAATACAGTAATATAAAAATATATAAAAATATATATATAAAGCAAGATGGAGGTTTTAGGGTGTAGGCCAGTCCTTCTTTTTCACCTTCTTCTTCATGGGTTTGGGTGGGATTTTGTAATTGGGTAGAAAAATCTTCATTGCAGGCCACGGGTGGTTGGTTATTGCATTAAAAGTAAAAATAATTTAGGTGTCACTTCTTAATTGGACAGTTTGTGCTTAAAAGGCCTTGTAAAGAGAGAGATAGGGCTGCATTTTTACTCTGTTTGCTAGAAGTGCTGTAGAACTCATAGTTTGTGAGACTGTAATATAGATAAAAAATAATAAACATCTGAGTCCAAACAAGAAATACTGTCTCGAGCATTTAACCCCAACCCTGGCAAAAAGAAGATAAAACGCAACAGATGAGCTGTTGGCATCTCCCAGCATGGCCCAGTTTGGGAGCATGGGCTCCCAGTTTGGTGTGTGGGGGAATTCCAGACACAGAAAATCCTCAAAATCTTGTGCATNTTGCTACCCCTGCTGCACAAGCCCGAGCTGGGAAATTCACCTGTGAGCTGTCAAAGCCCAAAGTGGGATGCACGAGCCCTTGCAGCCAACCTTGGCACAGCAGGAAAAGCAGCTATTTTCCACTCACTTTTATTGATGGGATCAGCCATGGGAATCCCGATGCGGATGCAGTTGACGGCCTCGGGGCTGTCGGGCTGGGGCAGATCTTCACAATTGGGCAACTTCAACCTCATCAGGATCATGGGGTTAGACCTGGCAAAGATGTACTCGGTCTGGCACAGGACGTTTTCCAGGATCTCACACTCGTCCCGGCACAGATCCCGGGGTTTGGGAGCCGAGGAGGTCTCGTCGCAGTAGGGGAAGGCGTAGTGGCACAGGGAGGGGATGGCAAACTGGGAGCACTTGTCCGACAGGTGGCTGGAGGTGCCGATCATGGTGAAGGCAGCTGCAAAACACACACCAGGGCTTCGCTTGGGGATTGCCTTGGGGCACAAGATGCAACCAAAAATGTTCATTCTGTTTGCCAGCTGTTGGAAGCGGCTGGGGAGGTGTTTTTGTCTTTGTCTCTTGGATAACCCACTCCTCATAACTCCAGGGGGAGGGGGCGGGTGCCTTCTGTTAATGGGCAGCTGTTAAACCAGCTGGGGTAGAGTTCTTTATCCCTTCCAGGACCTGCCCCTCATCACTCTGGGGGGATATCTGCTGTTAAACCATGTGGGCCAGGGTTCTTTATCCCTTCCAGGACCTATCCCTCCTAACTCTGGGGGAGATCTGCTGTTAAACCACCTGGGGCAGGGTTCTTTGTCCCTTCCAGGACCCGTCCCTCATAACTCTGGGGGGATATCTGCTGTTAAACCATGTGGGGCAGAGTTCTTTCTCCCTTCCAGGACCTATTCCTCATCACTCTGCCCCTCATAACTCTGGGGGGATATTTTCTGTTCAAACCAGGTGGAGCAGTGTTCTTATCTCTTCCAGGACCCATCCCTCATCACTCTGGGGGATATTTTGTATTCAAACCAGCTGGGGCAGGGTTCTTTATCCCTTCCAGGACCTGTCCCTCATCACTCTGGGGGATATCTGCTGTTAAACCATGTGGGGCAGGGTTCTTTCTCCCTTCCAGGCCCCATCCTCCCCCAGGGGATCTCTGCTGTCCCTGGGCCATCCAGGCTCACTGCAGGGCTGACACAATTCCATCATCCCAGCCCGGGGAGGAGCCCAGCATTCCCCCCTGGATCAAAGCTGGCATTCAGAGCAGCAGCACAGCCTGTGTGCACTGGATTGCCAGAGGGAGCCCAGAGCCACCTCAGCACCACTGGGCCCTTCTCCAGGATCCTCTCTGCTCCCACAGAACCACAGCTGCCACTGCAGGAGGGTTTGTTTGGGCTGACACCAACACCCTGAACAACAGGGGGTCAGGTGTGTTCTGACTCTGTCAGGGTTTCTAGGATTTTTGTTTGTTTGCTTGCTTTTTTTTTCTTTTTTTGGTACTACTACATTTGTATTTTTAATATTCCTAGTAAAGAACTGTTATTCCTATTCCCATATCTTTGCCTGAAAGCCCCTAATTGTAAAATTATAACGATTTGGAGGGAGGGGGTTTACATTCTCCATTCCAAAGGGAGCCCCAGCTTTCCCTAGCAGATATCTGTCTTTCCAAACCAAGACAGGGATGTTTTGCCTTCCCAGTAAAAGCCTCACTTCCCACTGCAGCCGTGCAGGTGATGAACAGGAATGCACAGCACTAATTACACTGGAAGTCATTAACGATGCTGATTTCACTGACAAGGAAAAATATGTCAGGTTTTCAACACAGGATTAATGCTAAGCTCATTACCCAACCCCCAAATGTAATTATTCCTTTAATTATTCCTTTTTTCCCTCCCCAGTAACTTAGAATAAATTACAAATTCATGTAATGTTAGTGAGCCCAACAGGTAAACCCCAAATTCCTGCACTGGTTCCTTCATGGCAAGTGACAACTTTCATACAATCCCAAATAACTTTTCAAACTAAATGCTGGAAGATTATGAACTGGTGGCTCCAACTGGTTGCCTTTCTTGAGGAAATGAAGCCTTTTTTTTCAATTTTAACAGTATTTGGAGACAGAGGGAGAAGAGAAATTTGGGATATTCTGACAGAAAAAAAAAATCTGAATATAGAGATGATTACCAGGGCTAGGATCAGGCTGAGTTAATTTATATGAAAAATAGAGAATATCATGATATCTATGATATCTGTGAATTCAGCAACCCCATCAGCACATCCCACAAAAATAATGGCAACTGGTTCTCCCCTAAATCCAAAGGAAAACCACTACCTGCTGCATTATTTATGCAGCTTTTCCCAGCACCTAAATTATTCCAGCATCATCATTATTATTATTATTATTATTATTATTATTATTATTATTATTATTATTACTACTACTACTACTACTACTACTACTACTACTACTACTATTCCCCTTTGCTTTCAAAACCTGCTGGGGTAACATCAGCACTGAGTCTCCCAGAAGCTGTAAACACACAGCCCCTTCTCCTTGAAAAATCTTTTTTTTTTTAAGGTGTTTTGGGAGGAGCTGGAGGAGCAGAAGGACCCAGACGAGCTCATGGCAAGAGAGAATAAAGACCAAAGCAAAATAACATCACTGTTTATAAAACTCCAGCAGCTTTTTGGGAGCAGACAGCTCAGTGGGGAAGCAGCCAAGGAGTTTTTACTCACCTGTAATCTGATTTTCTATTTCCCCCTGCATGTGCAAGGACTCCATGTAGATGGTTCTGTTCCCAATGAAGCGGGCGCAGGCGATGCCCCTGTAGGGCTGGCAAAACCCATCCTCCTCATACTCATCCCTGAAACCAGCCAGAAACAACAAAATGGTGACTGTAAAACATTGAAAACAATTAGGGTGATTTCCTTTCTGTTCAAAAAGAGCTCGAATATTTGTTTGTTTAAATAAACCCCCTTGGTGTGCCTGGTAAAAAGTGGCATTTCAGCTTAGCCAAAACACACATTAATGTTGTATGAAATGAGGGCTTTTAAGGCTCTGCTCAGAAATACACCCAGCCTTGATTAGAAGAGAAATATAAACTGCCTGGAAAAATAGGATTGATGTTTATTTAAAGCAGCTAACACATAGTTTTCTATTTTTGAACCAAGCTCGTGCTTAATATTGATAAACACAGCAGGAAGAGTCATGCAAGCAGAATTTCAAGTGTATATAGAAAATCCAGCCCTGGAAATAGGAAATGTTTGCTCAGCCTTCCATGTGTGGTAACATTTAGTGCTCAAACAGAACCCAAAACTGAGACAGGAGTTCAACAGACACATTTCTTTCATTAGGTGCTTTCTTTTAGGCAATCCAGGAGACATTTAATCCAGCAATCCAGATGGGAAATTATTTGCCAATGCTCTTCAAACAAAGCAAAGAAAAGCAGGCACTGGGTATTTTGAATAATCAGCACTGAGCAGGGAGTTTGAGTGGGGTTTTGAGGAGGGGTTTTAGCCCATGATCCCTGAAATCCCAACTGCATGAATCAACCCTTTCAGTTCCTTCCTTTGACGATCAGCTCGGAGATATTTGGCACTGAGATTTTTGGGATGAATTTTCTGGACAGACACTTCGGCTCTGCTCGAGGTCCCAGCAAAAGGAGGTGCTCAGTGAAAATTTGTTGATATTTTCTTTGTTATTCCTGCCCAGCCCAGCCAGCTCCTCTCTGGCTCCCAAACTCGGATAAATGATACTGGAATATCCCTAGGGATGATGACAGCCGGGTAAGGAACAGGTTATTTCCTTTGTGTGCGGAATTCTCCCTCCCCCAGATGCCAAAAACCCAACAGAGAAATCCCACTACGCCTTAATAAGGGAAAAATCAGCGCTCATTTTTTTTTTTTTTTTTAAATCAACTTCGCCATGAAGTTTAACAAAAGCCACTTTCATCCCCTCCCGAAGACCTTGGCTGTGAGAGCTTGGAAATGCAAATTCCACGGGGAATTCTTTGAAGTCGCCCATCCTTTGTGCGCTGCCTCGCAGAGCCCGCGGCCGCTCCCGGCGCCCTGTCACCGCGGCCGGAGCCGGCTAAGGGGATTAGCGGGAAAGAAGCGCTGGGATCTCCTTCCAGGACATCCCAAACATCTCCCGGCACTGACACAGCAGCGTCCCGGGATTCCCGCAGCGTTCACAGGGAGAAGCCAAACCCCGGGGATTAAGCGCGGTAATTTATGAGTGTGAAGGCGAAGGGGTGGGAAAGATGGGAAAACTCCTCCACGGCCATCTCACCATCGGGAAATCGGTGGGAAAGGGTCCAGCTTTCACTGGATGATGGCTTCAAGATATTCCCTAAGCGCATTTGGGTTGCAAAAGCACGACCTTTAACTGTCAATGAAACTCTTTGTTAATCAATTAAACTCTTCGTTAATAGCCCCAGGGGAAGTTGAGGTGCCCCAGGGATTCAGGCAACAAAGACACCTGAGATGCCAAGCAGGGATGGACACACGATCACATCCTTGGGTTCCTGCAGGGAATCAGCTCTGATGAAAATATTTTTGTTCTGTTGGTTCTTGAAGAGAAAAACTGAAACCCGAGCTGAAAAACCCCAACAGTGGCTGCAGGCTCTGGAGTCGAGTTCATCTTCTCATCATTAAATGCCCAGATAGGATATAATTAATTAGCCGTTTATTATTTTTTATAGAATTGTAGCATCATAGAATCCTTAAGGTTGGAAAAGGCCGCTAAGATCGAGTCCAACCATTCCGCAACACTGCCAAGGCCACCACTGACCACGTCCCCAAGTGCCACATCCACAGGGATTTGAAATCCCTCCAGGGATGGGGACTCAGCACTGCCCTGGGCAGCTGTGCCAGGGCTGGAAAACCCTTTCTGGGAAGAAGTTTTTCCCCCAAATATCCAATCTAAACCCCTCCCGTGCAGCCTGAGGCTGTTACATATGTGGTAACTCCAGCCAGACTCCACCACTGTGCCAATGTCTGACCACTCTTTCTGTAAAGCAAATCTCCAAAATATCCACCCTGAGCCTCCCCTGACCCAGCCTGGGGCTGTTCCCTCTCCTCCTGTCCCTGTTCCCTGGGAGCAGAGCCCAAATCGCCCTGGCTGTCTCCTCCTGTCAGGGCGTTGTGCAGAGCCACGAGGTCACTCCTTGAGCTCTTTTTCTCCAGGCTAAATTTATCCTGGAATTTCACTCAGAGACCACCCAAAGGCTCCCTTTTGAAGGGAAGGACACGCAGCGAGCAGGGCCACCAGCTCACCTGGCTGGAAATGCCCTGAGGAGCGAGATTTTGCAGATAATCTCAGGAGGGGAAGATCAGATTAAAGAGGAAGGGCCAGGATGCCACCAGCTCTGCCCCGGGGCTGCATCCAGTGGAATTCACTCAGGGAAAACCGCAGATTAGCAGCTCATGAGGAGCAGGAACTATTTAGGATTGTTTTGGGAATTAGCTCCATAATGGGGCAGAAGGGTAAATAAAACAAATGAAAGGAACAGGAGCATCAGGGTTTGGGAGAGGAACCCTGAGACTTCGTGGTCTCCTGGACTCTGCATCGGGGGTTTCGGGGATAAAAAAAGGGCTGGGAGGTTCCTCTATTGAACAGCAGCTCCCTGAGCCATTGCTCCCCCCAACACAGCAATTTTGGGGAGTAGCCACAGCTCTCCCAAACCCTTTCCCACTGAACAGATGCTGCCGAGGTGATCACCCTCCGCCTTCCAGACATTCCATCCAAACCCATCCAAATCCAGAGCAAGAGCCCGACACGAAACCCACAAAAGCGTGAAGGGCTCCTGCAGCTTAAACACATTCCGCACTTCCTGCTGCCCCCTGGCAGCGCTTTGGCTTTAGACACAGATATTTTCAGGTTTGGCTTGAAACACAGAGATCGAGTTTTGGCTTTAAACACAGCTCTCAGTTTTTGGTTTTAAACGCTCCTATCAGTTTTTGGCTTTAAACACAGCTATTATCAGGTTTGGTTTTAAACACAGCTCTCAGTTTTTAAGCACAGCAATCGGTTTTTGGTTTTAAACACACCTATCAGGTTTTGGCTTTAAACACAGCTATTATCAGGTTTTGGCTTTAAACACAGCTCTCGGTTTCTCGGGATCAAGGCTGAGTCCGCACTCCTTTCCCACAGTCCGTGTTTGGCATCCCTCATCTGCTCCGCGTGAGGAATCCCCGCATTCCTCCTCGGATGTGTTTCTGCTTCTTGATCCTCATCCCACACAAGGAAGGGTCCCTTTGGCTCCAGCAGGATGGAAATGACCCAGCAATTAATGTGTTAACATTTACAGACCAGCTTAAATCCTAATGATTAAGTCCTAACGAACTGGAAGTCAATCCAAGCCTGGAGGCGTTTCTGATTGTGGACGGGCTTCAATCACTTGTGCAAATTCTGGCTGGAGTGGGGAGGAGAGCAGGCAGCAGGTGGAGAACAGGGATGGCAGCCTGCAGGAACAATTCCAGCTCAAGCACAGCACAGGGTTTGGGGTCTGGGAGCTGCCCCATAATTGATTCCTGCTCCTTGCACTGCCTGCACCCCACAAAACCGTTGGGTTGACGGGTTGAACCGTTTGGGTTCACCCAAAAACATTGGGTGAAGGCTGCACAAGACAAAGTGCTGGGTTTTAATGATGGTGCAGCACTGGAGGGCTTTCAGAGTCTTTCTTTTCAGGTTTGGTTTCCACTCTGTTTTCTGTTTCACTCTGTCAGTATTTCCAGCCTGGATGTTTATCTTGGAGCTCGCCCATTGCCTTTGGATCCTGCTGCACTTCTCCCTGTGACAACACCTCTGGCTTGGTGTAAGAATAGCACCAAGGATTAATTTACACCCTGCTCAGGTGTCTCTGAGGATCTGATTCCCCAAAGTTCACACAAAACCAAGGAAGAGCTTTGAAGGGTGTCCACAGCCAAAATCTCTTTAAGATCCCTTCCAGCCCATTCTGATTCCATCTCTTTATCTCAGCTGCTCCTGGCATGAGGCTGCAGTGAATCCAGAGGCTGATCCCCCTCCCAGAGCAGTTCCTTTCTGAAACTGGGCAGAATTTCTGCCTCTGCAGCTTTTTGGGCATCCCCATGCAAAGCATGCAGAGCAGAGAAACATTAACAATCAGATTGTAATATTTATTTTTTTGTTTCACTAAGCCTGGAGGGGCTTCGTGGTACCACCTCCTCTGCAACTGGTTCCTAAAGACAAACCATCTCTGCAAGGTTCTCTGTCAAACTCCACTTCCCAACATCCTGAATTTTCTCTGCCAGCCTTTTTCTAAACTACAAGAAATCGCCCAAATTTAAACAACATTTCCAGCAAATGCCAACAACAAGTCCAGGAACTCAGTTCAGCAAAAGCTTTGTAACCAGTGAGTTCATTTAGAAATATTTCATATATTGATAGAAAACCTGAACCTGGCACATCATGTAGTATTTATTTTTGCAATCCAGTATATTAAAAATACATATTCCAGAGATGCTGTAATTGTGTGGTCATTCCTACCACACCCATGGATTTCTTTTTCTTTCTTTCTTTCT
>JANPWX010000155.1:179120-238197 GCA_024734555.1 Trochalopteron elliotii | reverse complement strand
CTTCCTTCCTTCCTTCCTTCCTTCCTTCCTTCCTTCCTTCCTTCCTTCCTTCCTTCCTTCCTTCCTTCCTTCCTTCCTTCCTTCCTTCCTTCCTTCCCTCCTTCCCTCCTTCCCTCCTTCCCTCCTTCCCTCCTTCCCTCCTTCCCTCCTTCCCTCCTTCCCTCCTTCCCTCCCTTTTTCTTTCTTTATCTCTTCCCCTTTTTTCCCTTAAGAAGGATTTAAATGAGTACCCCACAAGAAAGAATCATAAATCCAGGACTAATTTGGATGTCTTGAGCAAAAATTGCCAAAGGAGAGAACAGAACAAGGCAAGACAAAGTCCCAAAAGCCAGCATGAATTAAGGTGCAAATTCAGAGAAGATTAATTTATGAGAATGAACCAATCTGAAGAGCAAAAGCAAATAAATGTTAAATTATCTCCTGGATCTACCAAGTGGAGATGGAAAAGTTTTGGCTCTGGGTGAAGACTGCAGGCATTTTTCTCAGTGACAAAGTGAAAGACATTTTGTCTTGCCATTAATTACAAGGTGTATCAAGAAATTATTTTTATGGTTACGTGCACCCAGTGCCCCCTCTCTGTATAAATTATTTGCACATTGTTAAATAAATTATATTTTGTTCCCTCCTCGTGTTCCAGCTTCACACAGGATGAAATGAAAAGGTTTTGACTTGGCAGATCTCCCTTAAAGCAAACAGATGAATAAAAAATTCTCTCATACTTTCCAAAGAGCAAAACCCAGTTGCTTGTGCCTCTCTTGGAAAATGGGAACACTTTGGCTCTGTTTCATGATAATATTTCAGCAAATTTCTGCATTTCACTTTGCAAAAAGAAGAGAACTGCCCAGACTTCCACGTCACTGTGTAATTTAGGGAAAAGTTCTGGGGAATAAAAGCTGTTGCTGTTTGACACCCATTTAAAGGCACAGGGCAGCCAGGGTTGAAATGGGAAAGCAGAGGCAGAAAGTAAAAAAAATCATTTTGCTGTGCTTTGACATCATTATAGAGTCCCATAGAACCTCTGAATAATAATAATAATTATTAATAATAATAATAATAATAATAACAGTCTGGGATAGTGGAAGGTGTCCCTGCTCCTGGCAGGGGTTGGAATAAGATGATCTTTAATGTCCTCCCCAACACAAACCATTCTAGGACTCTGTGATCAAAAAATGCCAATAATTAAATAAGATCTGCCTAAGGAATTGCTTTACTTGGTTGTTACCTCACTATTCAGACTGATGGTTGCTTTGATTGATGCCTCCAATCCAGATATGGATAAACAATCCAAAATTCCTGCTGCTTTGGGATGCTGGCTGAATGGATTTGCAGTGGGATGGCACCAGGGAGCCCAGGCCAGTTCTGAGGCCACATGAATTAGAGCTAAATATTGATCAAAAATCAATAAATCAGCCCTGAGATTCAGCTTCAGAGATTTTTTTTTTTTTCCTCCTAAACACTTGAAATGTCCCTTTGCAAACACAACTCCTGCAAAAAACCCAAGGGCATTCCCTGCAGGCTGGGGTGGCTCAGCAGCTGCAGCTGCTTAGGGAATAACCTTGGGAGCAGGGTTGGGATCTTTCCTGGCAGATTCCTGCCATCATTATTCAGGATGAACAGCAAATCATGTGCTGGGAGTTATGGGAATGGCAGGAGACTCCTGGAACTGGTGTTTTGTTTGACAGAACTATTTTAAGGTTACGTTTGGTAGCTCAGCTCGTCCAAGTTTCGAAACGCAGAGAGGGGAAAAAAAACCCTTGAAATGTTTTTGAAGAGCAGTCAAGAGGGATGAGGTTACACGTGCTGAACGATGCCTTCCTCTCTCTGAGGAGAAAACCCCCAGAAAAATCCCCTCCCTCCTGCTGGGGAGCTGCTGGGCTCTCACCCACCCTCACCCACCTCTGCTGGGCATGAAGCTCCAGGGAAGGAGGTTGGGATGGAAGGATCAGCAGCTCCACCCCAGAAATCTGCATCTGCTCTGCCCTGAGTGACCCCAGACCCTGGGGCTGGTGGTCTGAAGGGCCTTGGGAGGGCATGGATGAAGCTGGAGCACATCCCATCCTCATCCATGTCCTACCCACTGCTGGGAAGCTGCACACCAAGGCAAAGGGAAGACACTTCGTTGAAGAGCTTAGCCACAACCTTCATTTTTTTTTGTCCAAATCCCTCCTAGCTGGGAGGGAATATTCAGAATTTAGGGCCCAACAATGCACATTTGGGTTAGACTTGAGAAGGTTGCCCAGCTCTAAATTCTGAAAATCCAGATTCTGATGTTCTAGAAAGCAACATCCCAACCCTTCCTGGGTGTCAGGACACAGATTTGAACTCTTCCAAACTGAGAGAAAGACCTGCAATATTGAACCCCACAAAATGAGTTTTCAGCCCATTTTATCTCTCCCTAACTCTTTCCTGCTTTCCCTTATTTTCTGGAGTCACAGCTTTATTTCTGCTCCTCCCTCCCCTCTCCTTCCTCCTAACATTTAATTTGTCTTCTGTGCCTCAAATAGTTCTTTCTTCTGGTGACCTAATATTTTAACCCTGAGCATGATGAGAAACAGACTTCACAAACCTGACACTTGAATTAAAAGTGAAACACATGCCTCAGCACAAGTTAATTAAAAATAATACCTATAATGTTAGCTTGTTTAAGCCATTATTTGACCAGAAATTTGCACCCATCAATAAATGGAGTCCACAACTGCTGCAAAAATAACAGCGAGCTCGAAGTTACCAAAATGAGCTGGTTCATTTCTCTTTTTTATTTCACAGATAAAAAGATCTCCCTGATAGGAGGGGGCAGCCAGGGGAGTGGGTCAGACTCTGCTCCCAGAGAACAGGATGAGAGGGAATGGCCTCAAGTTGTGCCAGGAGAGGTTTAGGTTGGATATTGGGAGAATTTTTTCAGGGAAAGGGTATTTTTTCATGGATCAGGCACTGGAACTGGGGCAGTGGTGGAGTCCCCATCCCTGCAGGGACCCAAAATCCCTGTGGCTGTGGCACTTGTGGACGTGGGGCAGTGGTGGCAGTGGCAGTGCTGGGGGTGGTTGGATTTGATCTCAGAGGGCTTTTCCAAGCTAAACAATCCTATGGCTCTGTGAAATTCCAGATTCTTTTAGGAAAATGCATCAGATTTTCCTCAGAAACCTTCCTGGGAATTTGGCCCAGGTGGGAACACGGAACTTTCCTGAGAAACCTTGGGATTGTTGAGTTTAGGAGCAACACAAACTTGAGCTGGGGGTAAATCCAAACCCATCTTAAGCAGTTGGTCTCACTGAATTCCTTGGTCGAGCCTCACAACTGTGAAAACATTGGAAGTTGACACAAAATCTGCAGCTCCATCATAAATCCAGCCCCTGCCACACCAATTCCTCAGCTGGGAATTGCCAGAGCCTGAGAAGGCATCGATACCAAAAGTGGAAAAGATCCTTTTGGAGATAAGAAACTCCTTCTAAAGACAACAAACCCCAGTGAAAATGGGCTCCAGTGGAAATGAAGAGCTGCCCCTCAGTGCCCTCATGGAAATGGGATAAGGCACAGAGAGAGAACCTGTTTGTTTTCCTTCAAAACATTTCCCTCTCTCCGGAGGCTGCACAGACCTGAGTGGAGCAACCACACTGCAGGAGCCACCCTGGGAACAAACCACTCTTATTTCATGAGGTAGGGCTGGAATATTCAGAATTTAGAGCCCAACTATTGACATTTTGGTTAGAGAAGGATGCCCAGGCCCTAAATTCTGAAAATCCAGGAAAGAATTGTGAAAAAAATGGCAGTTTTCTACTCAAAAATAGGACAAATCCCTCCCAAAACTTCAGTTTCTAGGAAAAAAAAATCCAGCCAGTCTTTACCTCTTCCTCATGTTAGCCAAAAAAAGTGAATATGTTCCAACACACCTTCCTGCCTCTTTTCTGGCAGCAGCATTAAAAGAATTATTAAGTAATTTTTAAACCTTTTTTAATGTTTTTTAAATTTTTTTTGTTGGAAACGTCTAATTTTTCAACACTAACCAATTTGAAACTGTACACGTTTAAATTGTTTGTCTGAGCAACTAAAGGAAAAGCCCAGTCTGCAGAAAACATCTCAAATGCTGTCCCTTCACAGCCTTTTTACAGCCAATAATTGGTATTCAAGGTGAAAAAACCCCACTTTTCATCCCCCACAACAAGCACATTTTAAAATTCATGTGGCTGAAAATGCACTTTTTTTTTTGGACTTGTCAAAGTTTTAGGATATGAAATTTATTGATATTTCCCAACATATAAAACTACCCCAATTTCTTTATTTAGTTTTATTTTATTATTCCAGTGTGCCAGCAATTGAGGATGTGAATCCCCTAGAGGTTTGCATCAGAAGGAATTATGTTAATGGATCACAATTTTTAAAGGCATTTGACACATGATTATAAAAAAAAAGCAAAAAAAAAGAGCAAATTAAAGTATGTCTGCCAGACTTCCTACCTGTGCCACCAACATTTCAGCTGCAAATCTAAAATTAATTGTTATTGATAAGCTCAAATGCACGATATGGCTGATATGAATGCATTCTCCCACTGGAAAAAATGTTATTTAAGATAACAGGCATGTTTCTAGAACCTTGTTTTAATAACATCTGTTCTGGCACACTTGAGCAGTTGCACTGGATCAAGTTTAAAAGCTGGGTTTTATCCTGGAGTAGGTGAAACTCTCAGATCAACACTCACTCTTATCGTGAAACATAAAACATGGATTTTGCAACTGCATAAAAAAATTCAAGGATTAAGCCAAACATCATTTAAAGGGCAGGCACACCCCCCCAGCCCATTCAGCAGAGCTATTTAGAGTTAAAAATCAAAGGAAACCCTGAAATTCCTACCCTGCTGCTCCTTTGATGCAGCCAAGGGACTTTATTTTGGCAAGACCATGATTGCCTGTTTTGTCTGCAATGCCAAGGATGGAGGAACAATCCATGTTATTCATGGAAAAATCCAGAGCTGGAGCCCATGGAGCTCCTCTGGTTTGTCCCCACAGAGCTGAGATCAGACCCTGAAACAGCTCCTGATGCCCCAAACAGCTCCCAGTGCAAAGCAAACACTCCCCAGAGTGTTCTTCTTCCCTTCCCTCACCTTTAGGATTGTTGGAATATTTTCTCTCATTATCTCCTTCCCAGTGTCCAGAAGATGGGAACACTCCTGGAAGGGCAAATCCTCATCTGATAATCCTTGGTGCCCGTTGAGGAGGCAAAACTGACACCATCAAATTTTAAATAAATGCTGAAAAATTACCATAAGGAGCAAAATTTCCAAAACTATCAGAGCTGCCAATGGTGCAAAAGAGGCTTTATGATGCTCTCAAGTCCAAGATGAAGAGTTTCTGCTGTAATTCATATCTGTTTCTCACAAGATGGAAATGGTGGAACTGCCCCCAGAGCCATCCCTCACCTTTAGCATTGTTGGAATAACATTTTCTCCCATTATCTCTTGCTCCTTCACAGTGTCCAAAAGATGGGAACACTCCTGGAAGGGCAAATCCTCATCTGACACTCCTGGGCTAATTTGCCTCCCACTGAGGAGGCAAAACTGGCACCACCAAATTTTAAATAAATGCTGAAAAATTACCACGAGGAGCAAAATACAAGGAGATTTCCAAAACTATCAGAGCTGCAAAAGAGGCTTTATGATGCTTTCAAGTCCAAGATGAAGAGTTTCTGCTGTAATTCATATTTGTTTCTCATGGAAATGGTGGAACTGTCACCAAGAACGCAGAGTTAAAGGCATTTATTTGTCATTTAAATGCAATAAAACAGTTTCTGTTCCAAAAGTAGCTAAAGAAAACATTAGAGAGGAATTGCTAAAGCCAAATCTTTTAGACACAGGCAGGTTGAGGCCATTTCCATCCCAGAACTGTAGAGGAAACCTCTCCATGATCTCTGCAGGACACGGTGTGCTCTCCACGCTCACACACATCCTGGGAAAACCTAAATCACACCCTGGCTGTTGGCCTCACACCACCCTTACAAACCTCTGGAATGGCTGGAATGAAGCCCAAAGAACCCAGGATCTGAGGTGGTGACAGAGCTGGGGGCAATGCCCAGGAGCTCATGGAAAAGAGACCTCTCAGGGTCACTTTGGCACAGTCAGGAGCTGGGTTGTCAAGGGAAGAGTGGTTTTACATTTAGGATCCTAAAGGGGCATCTGATCCCATGCATAAACATGTTCAGAAGTTAAAGGCAGATAAAATCAACATGACAGGGTTTTGTTTTGTTTTTTTTTCCCAAAGATGTGCCCCAGTTAATTGAAAATCACCAGAACTGAGCCATACCCAGAGAGAGAAGTTGTGCAGCAGTGGGGACTGCAATGGTCCCTCCTCACTTTAAACCCTCCAAATCTCTAAACCAGCTGTGAACCTTGAAAGGGAAACTGCCCTGCAAAGTGTTCTTGGTGCTAATTGCTGGGCAGAACTGTGGCAAAAGAATGTGTCCATTCATCTGGAGCAAAATCAGGAGGGAAAGAAAATTTATTTGTTTAAAGTAAATTCACCAAGACAAGAAATTTGGCCGGAGAACTATGGCAGGGTAACATTTGTGATTCATTTTTGCTGAGCACTGATCCTGGCTGGCTCAGGCACCAATAACAGCATCCAAATCCCAGTTGAGATGATAAGTGCTTTCCTTCCTCACCCAGGTAACCAGGCATGTTTTCCTGTTAACAAGATCAATAAACTTGACACACTCATGAAATGGATGATTAACTCCTTTTTACAGTATTTGAGGTGGCCCGGGGTTATTGCTTTGAACAGCCAGAGCTGGAACGTCAGGAATGGTTTTAATTATCAGGATAAATAATGTAACACCTTGTAATCTTCTCCCTTGCACTTTGTGATGGAGCTACACAGGCTGGGAGTGAGTAGTAACTCCACACAGGCTGAGCAGTGATGTTGTCCTTGTAGGAAAACTCATTCCCAAGGTTTTACACCCTACTGAAGTCATGGAAGCCCCTTGGGTCACCACAGATTTATTCCCACTTTTAATGGTTTTACTAGGCTGAATAAACACTTGCCCCAACACTGGTTCTCCTGGAGGCTGCACAAGCCTGGAGTGAGACCTTAATTTGAGCTTGGGATGAGTTTAAATTGAAAATGAATAGGTTTTGATGGGATATTGGGAAGGAATTGTTCCCTGTGAGGGTGGGGAAGGGCTGGGATGGAATTCCCAGAGAAGCTGTGGCTGCTCCTGGATCCCTGAAAATGTCCCAGGCCAGACTGGAGCACCCTGGGACAGTGGAAGGTGTCCCTGCCATGGGATGAGCTTTAAAGCCCCTCCCAACCCAACCCATCCATGATTCTGTGAGGGAGGGAAGCTCTGCAGCTGCCCAGCTCCCAGCTGGGACAGAGATTTCCAGGGACAAGCCAAGGTCCAGCAGCCAGCTCTGGATCCCAGCCTGGGGTGTCTCACCAGGAAAAAAGCAAAGGCTCAGCACTGAGTCTGTCTGAAGGGGGAGGAGAATCCCAAAGTGCCCACGGAAAGAAAGGATCTACATGCAGACAGAGATGACTTTTCATGTGGCTGAAAGAACGCCAAGGACAGGAAACAAATCCATCCCACAGAGCCACAGAGACATTGCCTCTCCCCCCTGCCAGTACCCTGTGCTTGCAAGCCTGTAATTATTATTATTATTATTATTATTATTATTATTATTATTATTATTATTATAATATTACTTTTTGTTCTCCTGAATAATTCCTACCACAAGCAACCAGAGCTTTCACTGCTGCAATGTTTGAAATGTTTCATCTTCATTCATTTTCCAGCCCACTAGCAGCAAGGCTGGCAAATAAAGCAAAAACCTGCTTGAAGATGTGCCTAGAGCTGAGCCCTGGATCTGCTGAAGCTCCAGCACATCCCTCAGTGCTCCTCCTTTCCTCAATTCCCCATCAACACAAACCAAAAAGAGCAGAAGAGGAATTTGTTTAAGGAATATCAGCAACAGCTCTGGGCACTGAAGGAAAAGAACAAAATGAGACACAGAGGTTGAGATTTGCCCACTGAGATTTCCCTGCTGGCTCGTGTGAGGGATTTTACTGCCACCACAGAAACATTACAGGCCTTTAAATGGGATTTCCCTCATCATTAAAGGCCTCGTGGCACAGGGGAGCCTCGTGTGCCTCGGAGATGATCTCAGATGTTGTAATTGGGTTCTGAAATGTGTGAGCAGTTCTTTATTCCACCCAGCCACTCCCAAGGCCCAGGAAAGTTCTAGAGCAGCATTCAGTCACCAGACACTGCAGGGTTTGAAGGAAAACAAGGAATTTGGAACCCACTTGTTCCATGTGAGAGATGCTCCATTTTCTCTTTCAGAAAATCACAATTAAGTCACAATTTCATTGTCAGTTTTCTCACTCAGTTACATTGAACTCATGACAGCCAGACACCATTTTACACCACGAGCACCCAGGTGATTGAATTATTTCCCTTCTTCCCTCCTCCACCTACAGCCCTTTCCACCCTTCCCCAGGAGTAAAACATTGGGCAATAGAGGCAGTGAGGACTAAAGAAACTCAAGTTATGTGCTATTATAGTTATGAGAGAAACTCCAGTTATGTGTTCTCCTGCAGCACTGAATCCTTGGAATGACCCTGAACCCACCACAGGCTGGTGGGGAGGGAAATCGAGGACCTTGGTATCAAATAATTTAACTTCTTGTTGTATTTCATTTTTTAATTGCTTAAGGTAGATCAGCAAACCCCCAAAACAGAATAGAAAGCTCCCAAAGCCTGGGACTGAGGTGTATTTTCCACTGAAAAATCCAATCCTTGTCCCAAAACCAACATTTCCCACCTCTATTTTAGCAACTCTGAACTGAAAGGCCACGGAAGAGGGAACTGGGTTGGATTCACACACAAATAAAACAACAGATCAGTAATTTTCCTGTGTTGTCTCAAGCACAACAAAAAAATCAGGTTTAATGTCACATGAATGAGAGTCTCTCTAAAACATTGGTTTTTATTTATCCACTTGGAGCACACAACACACATTCAGGCCAAGCCCTTCCAAAGCCAGGCTCAGCTGAGCCAGGCCTGAAACCTGACCCAGGCCAGGATGGCTGAAACCCATTGTCACTGGAATATTGTCAGGTCTTTCCTCACAGCCTTCAGGCTCAAATAAATCCTGCTAAGCCATTTAAAATGTCCTTCTGATTAGAGCTAAATGAGATTTTTTTATTAAAAGTGTCTTAAAGAGCAACCACGGCCTCCTGAACGCTGGAATGCTTCACAAAAACCCAGTGGTTTGGCCCAAAGTGCTGCTGCAAGCTTTTAGCAGCTCCACCAGGGATTTTGGGGTTGGCTTCAAAGGAGCTGTTACCTGGAATGACCACATGAAATATGGGAAAAGCAGATTATGCCTCTGCTCTGAAGCACAGCCAGCACCTCCCTCCTCTCTGCTGGGTTAGGGGCTGTGCAGGTTTTATTTTCTGAGACAAATGCCTGATGGCCTCAGCTTCGTTTCAACAGCAAAGTTTGGAAGCTCTGAAAGTTTAATCAAATCCAAGAGTTTTGTTTCCAAGCAGATTTAATGTGGAGCTTAGGAACACAGGTCCCCTGTCCTGGGGGGATGAACTCCAGCCCAGACAGTTTCTGCAGGGGAAGCAGTGGGAAAAAAGCCTCTGGGTGACATCAAGGCATTCATGGGAACAATATTTGGCAGGTTTGATTGTTTGGTTTAACTCACGAGACTGGGTTTATTATTAGTCAGGCCCAGACTGCCCCAACTGGGCTTAATGATATTTATTATTTTTTTACAGCAGTTGAAGAATATCTCCATGAACACAACGGCCTGGAGGAAATGATCAGCAGCAACTTTCCAGCCTTTCCTGATTTTTTTTTTTGCCTTTCTGTTGTCAAAACCTTCAAAATGCTCCTCACTTTGCTCCTTTTTAAATAAATCAGGAAAACAGGCACAGGGACTGTAACTCAGGGTCGAATTATGTCATCACAGGATTTCTTTAGTGCTGTGGAAAGATTGATAACTGAGATATTCAATTAGAGAAAGGAAAATTTATCCTATATCTGTACTTTACTTATCAGTCCCCTTGGAATCATAGATTTATAAAGGTTGGGAAAAATCATTGAGTCCAAGGAATAAGCAGGACCCTGTGAGGGATTTGAGAATTTCCTGGATCCAGAGTTAAAAAAGGCAATAAGGTCTTGATATATATATATAAATATGACTATAAATAAAATCATTGATATATAAATAAAGGCAATAAAGATAGAATGACAGCACAAATGCCTCTTTCAGTGTTATCCTCACTCTCAACTCCCTCAGTCTCCAGGAACTGGCCACAAATCCCACATTCCTGCCAGGCCAGGGAATACTGACTGTGCAGCTGTGAAAGTCTGATGGAAATATCAGTCCCCAAACTCCTCAAATCCTGACTGGAGCATTCCACAAGGGCCACTTCCACCCCAAACATTCCTCAAGGGCCACTTCCACCCCAAACATTTATTCCCATCTCTCTGTAGTGGCTGTGGGTGATCCTGCACAGGAGGAAAACCAAGGCAGCTCCTCAATAGCACATTGTCTTTCCTTTGTGCTCCCCGTGCCCAAGTTCTAATGCACTTCACTGCCTTCTCCCTCCCTGCTTAAAACAATATTGACACCCCTGTAATTAATTTGTTTTCAGATAATTCAGGCCTGTCTCCAGGCTGGGCTGGGCCTTTCCCCCCCGTGCCACGTGTGGGCAGGAGGGGTTTCTGTTTGCACTGCCCACAGATAAGGGAACACTCCAGCTGAAATCTGCAGGAACAGTTATCAGATACCCTTTCAAAAGTCAAAAGCACTTTCTAAGGTCAACCTTTCACCAAGCTCCAGGCTGATTTCTTTTCTGTAGGCTTGCCACAGCATAACAAAATACAATTTAAGCCACTTCATGGCGAAGGATGTGGCTGTTGGCAGCACTGCTCACATGAAACCTGTGGGTGATGCAGGGCCACAGACAGGAACAGCTGGATATTGGGAAGGAATTCCTGGTTGGGAGGGTGGGGAGGCTCTGGAATAGAATTCCCAGAGAAGCTGTGGCTGCCCCTGGATCCCTGGAAGTGCCCAAGGCCAGGTTGGACAGGGCTTGGAGCAGCCTGGGACAGTGGAAGTTGGCCCTGTCGTGGCAGGGTGGGACTGGATGGGATTTAAGATCCTTCCCACCCCACCCCACCCTGTGATTCCATTTCTCTTTTCTGTTTCAGGCCCCTCCTGCAATAGCTTGGGCTGATCCCCCCAGACCAGGTGCCCTGTGGCCCTCCAGCTGCACCAGCTCCATTTCAGGCCCCTCAACCACACCTTGAATCTTACTTTGGCTCAGCTTCCCTCATGTCTGGGAGATAAGGGGAGGTAAAGAGGCAAAGGAGCCTGGGATTCCCAGATAAGGTGTATATTTAGCTACCTAAGTACCCTGAGGTCGATAAAACACCCTGGAATAAGCTCTGCAGCCAATTCACCTCAGACAAGACACAACTGTGGCTTCCTAAATTCTGTCTCACATTTACCCAGAGGGTTTCAGTTCTTTCTGCTCGCTCAGGAAAATCCAATCATGACTCCCAAAAACCTCTGCACCCTGGTCCCTCAGCAGACACTTCATTGTCCCCAGTGCCAGAGCAGAACAATCCAGGGGAAAGGTGAGCCAGTGGCACAAGAGATAAGTGTGGAGCAGATCAAAGAGCCCGTGGAGAGGACAAGGCCAGTTCTCCCTGGGAACATTCCCAGCAGATAACCTGCCTGAGCCCCTGGCAAACTCAGGGGGGATTATTTTCCCTGGGATGAAGTCATGCAGCAGGATGTAACATGGTTTGTGTCAGCATCAGCCACTCAGCCTCCAACCTTGCACCACGTGAGGCTTTTTCTTTGCCCCCCCAAAATATATTTATATTGGCCTCTGCATGGAATATCCCACTTCAGGCTTGTGTCTCAGATCCCACAGGATGTAGGAATGAGCTGTAGCACCAGCACACAGTGGGACTGTAAAAGATCCCACACCAAAACACCCGGGAATTGTGTCCAGTCCTCATTCAGAATTTCCATCATCGAACAGCAGGAGGGAGTTTCTGTGCCAGCCACAAAATGTGGGGCAGGCTGGAATTCCAAGATTCCAGGAGTCAAACCTGGCAGCCAGAGCACTCTCAGGATGCTTCTGGCCTTTTGATTGGTGTTTTCTTCTTCTCTAAATTTTACCTCCTGTGGCCAAAAGGGGAAAGTCTCTGTGCTCCTCTTTGAAATCCACAATCACACACTCAGTTGGCCAAGCCTCACCTGGAGGCTGGCCAGTGCTTACACATTTTCTTGTTGCAGGAACCGTGCTGGCACACAGAGGCACTGTACAAAAGATCTGTTTGACTAAAAAACCCAGATGTGTTTAGCTGGAAAAAAAAAAAAAAAAAAAATTTAAAAGCCTCAATCACTGAAAAAGATGGGAAAATCCAGGGGGGGTTTGTGGTTTCACAAGCCTTGCAGGCTATTTCTGGGAATCACAAACCCCATTTCATTTTATGAATCAGATGCTCCTTAAAATTACAGCCCTCTTGTCTCCTCTTTTCCCCTCTCCTCGTTCCCAGTGGTTAAATAAAGAACAAAACAATGCCATATTTAGGGTATTTATATATAGAAGAGGCTCCATGAAGAATAAAAGAACTGTTCCAGAGGAATATTGGCACCAGGATGTACATATTCCACTTGGGAATATATCCCTGCCATACACACCCAGGTTAAAGCTCTTCAGAACATGCTCACAACACAATAAATAATAAATACAGGGCATTTTCCTGCACTCTTCCCGCTGGATTCCACTCCAGCAGGGTTTTTCCAGCTCATTTTTACACCAGCCCACATAAACTGGCATTTTCCTTTTCTTTCCCACTACAGCTCTTGTGGAAATTCTTGCTCCAGCACCTCTAATTTCAGTGATTCGTGCCCAGGATTTCTCCTGCAGTGGGTAAAGTTTGGGATAAGCACAAAGCCAAGGCTCCAGGAAATGAGAACAACGGAAAATGAAACAAAAAGCACAAAAAATTGGGCACAGAACCATTTTCCAGGCCAAAGCATCTCTGTTGTTACATTAAATTCTCTCATCTCCAGGAATCTGCTGTGCTCTGACCTCGTTCTGTTCTGGTTCTGATCTCTGTAGCCACACCTGAGGTGAAGACACATTTCCATGCCCTTAAGGGACCAATCTTGCCATAGATGATGGATAAAAAGTGAGTTTCAAAGGGATGTGCAGCACAGGAACTTCAAAAATAATGTTCAAAATCTGGGTTTTGGGGAAATTTTGAGATTCAATGGCTACAATGCAAATTCCTGCTTTAGTGGAAGGTGTCCATGACAGGGGGTTGGAATGAGATGATCTTTGAGGTCCCTTCCAACCCAAAAACCCTTCTGGGATTCTGTTTGTGTGCACAAATACCTGAGTGAACCACCCAAATGCTGCCTTTGATCTCTTCAGAATTATTCACTCAACACAATTTGGGTTTGAATTGAGGAATTAATGGATGAAAGAAGGAGAATCATCAGCTGAGGGTGGTCAGAGCTCCCTGACCTCTCTGCCCCTCCCAGCCTGCTGGGCAGGTCATGCCTTAAGTTTTATCTGTCATATTTTCAGGTTCTGCACTGCCCAGGGGTGCAGCTCTGAGCTCACAGTCAGTGTCACTCAGCTCTGCACACAGCAGGGACACTAAACAAATCCTTTTCCTGCTGCACACCAAGGACAACTTTGAGCCCAAAAGCACAAACAAGGCTGGGCTGGAGGGAGGAACAAGAAGGATGAGACCTCACAGCCTGGAGCTGGAACTGGACAATTAAGCCCCAAAATGAAAATGGAGCAAAACCTATAAAAGTGTGAGACCTCGTGACTGGTCAGTCATTTTTGTGACCATTTTGTGACCATTTTGTGACCATTCTGGGTCCATTTTGGGTCCACCTTGGGTGTAGCCCTGGCCAGACTCTTGTCTTGCCCAAGGTTTATCCTTAAAGGCCCTTCAATAAATATCTACTTTATTCTCTAGTTCTGTCTAGTCTCTTTTCCAGATCAGCTTCCCAAGGCATCACAGGTGCCCTTGACACCATCCACGTGTTGGAAACTGTTCCAGCAGCTGCAGAGCCTGGAGCTGCCTCCTGGGGACACATCCAGGTGTGGGACATGGGCATTCACAGCCTCCCCACATCCCCTGAGCAGCCTGGAGCAGCATCCAAAGAGAAAATAATGGTTTATTTATAAAATAATGATTTATTTATGAAATAATGATTTATTTATAAAGCACGAGTAGGGCTTGTTGGGTGGGTTTTTTTTAACAAAAGAAGCTTCTCCCAGCTAAGTCAGAGCAGGATCATGGAAGGTGGTTCCAAGGGTTTGACAGCTTGTCCAACAGGCAGGAAGGATGAAGGGTTTGGGCATTCCTGCCCTCCCCACATCCCCTGAGCAGCCTGGAGCTGGCCCTGAAGCAGCACCCAAAGACAATGATTTAATATGAATGATATAATATGATAATGATAATGACATAATAAAATAATGATACAATATGTATATATGAGCAGCACCCAAAAATAATGGTTTATTTATAAAGAACAAGTAGGGCTTGTTGTTTCGTTTGGATTTTTTGGGGGTTTTTTTCAAAAGAAGCTTCTCCCAGCTAAGTCAGAGCAAGAAAGTGATTCCAAGGATTTGACAGCTTGTCCAACAGGCAAGAAGGATGAAGGATTTGGGCATTCAAACCCTCCCCACATCCCCTGAGCAGCCTGGAGCTGGGCCTGCACCTGCAGCATCCAAAGAAAATAATGATGATTTATTTATAAAGCACGAGTAGGGCTTGTTGTTTTTTGGGTTTTTTTGGTTTTTTTAACAAAAGAAGCTTCTCCCAGCTAAGTCAGAGCAGCAGAGCAGGATCATGGAAGGTGATTCCAGGGGTTTGACAGCTTGTCCAGCAGGCAGGAAGGATGAAGGGTTTGGGCATTCATGCCCTCCTCATGTCCCCTGAGCTGGCCCAAGTAGGGTTTGTTGAGTGTTCTTGTTTATTGGGGTTTTTTTTAACAACAGAAGCTTCTCCCAAGCTTCTCTCTAAGTCAGAGCAGGATCATGGAAGGTGGTTCCAAGGGTTTCACAGCTTGTCCAGCAGGGCAGAGTTAAAGGAAGGACGTTCAGGACCTTTGGGTTCCTGGTGTCCTTAGGGACAGCACTGCTGCCTTTGCTTGCTTTTCCTTCAGACTGATTTCCAAATCAGACTTTTGGCTCTGAGACAGCTTAGGGAAAGCAGCAAAAATAACACCCATGAATGATTGTGTTATCTATCCCTGCCTGTCTCCTGTTAGAAGAATCATCATTTAACATTCCCCTTCACACTTGGCCCATCTGTTTTTCTGCCATCACATCAGGGCAGAGCTCTGCACCCAGAAATTATGGAAGGGAAAGTGCTGAGTGTGTGGATATCTTTAAAAACACCATCCTCCAATGAAATCTGTAAATGAACAGATGGGTCTTCCCCTCATGGGTCACTGATAAAGACATGGGAAAGGCAGGCCCAGGAACTTGCCATCAGTTTTGTTCTGAATTTTATGACCCAGCTTCTAGACTGCTCCCAAGGAAAGTGTTTCCCCAGAGGGAGGATGATGAGGGAGGTCAAGCAGGTCCTTCATCTCTCTCCCTGGGCTTGGTTTTCACAGAAAAAAAAAGTAGAGAAATTAATTTCATAGCTACAAATTCAATTCTCAGCTTGTACATGGAGAAAGCTACACGTGAGTGAGTCCCACAATCCAATCCCCAGGATATTTTTGTATTGAAGAACAGCAAACACAAAGAGCCAGAATTTAAGATAATTTCCCTCCTGCATTTCACAACATGCAACTGAAGTGTGATTAAATTTCTTTTTTGGTTACAAAATTATAAGGCACAGCTACAAAATCAACTATTAAAGAGGACATCTCCCTTTCTTTTCACATTTTCACATCCTTTGTGTGTATTTTAGCTGGTTAAATTGTGGTCTTTTTTCTTTTGGAAGGGGAGCAAAAAACCACCAAACCCCTGCCAGAAAGACAAAATGGGAAAAAAGATTCCCAAATGTATTTTGTTTTAAAAAGTGAGGCAATCCTGAGTGGCCTAGACAGTGAAATTCCAGCCCAGCTCTCTGCTTTCTGTGCTCTCACGTGGGTTCTGACCACCAAGGACGTGTTGTTTAACCCCACAAATTTCAGAAACCCTAAATTAGGTGGGAGCAGCAGAAAATCCCCATTTTCTCACCTCATTCATTAAGTCTCCAAACTTCTGGAGAGCCCAACAGCCCCCAAATCCCACAGCAGCAGGAAACTTCCCTCCCCAGAGCCCCACAATCACCAAACAGAGCTGAAACCCCAACAAAGAGCTCCCCTTCCAACACAAACTCCAGGATTCCACACCAGGCACCTTCACAAGGGAAGATAAAACTACATTTTAGGCTGTTCCATTAGAGGGCATCCTACAACATCCTTTTGTGGTCAGATGCTTCTCCTCTTTTATATCCCCTGCAATAATTAATGGAAGATCTTCCATAAGGAGCCAGGAACATTCACAATCTCTGGGTTTTACATCCCTTTTAGTTGTGTTAATTGCATTAATGGGTTCATTTTCTGGTTTAGTTGGTTCTGTGTTTCCCTCTCCTCACCAGCAGAGGTGGATTTTCAGCATTTTTCCACAATGTGAGATGTGAATAAGCTGGACACAGCACCACAAAACTGATTTCAAACCTCAGGACAGCTGGAGATCACACTTGGGAACAGCAGGGCACTGAGCAGGTTTGATCAGATATTTTGAAATGAGACATAAAAGTGAATATTCTCAAAAACTGCCCAAGACAGAAGCTCCACTGCCAAAATACAAGGTGGGAAGTGCTCAGACCCTGCAGCAGGAGCCAAACCTGAGCTCCAGGACACAGCCACTGCTCCCACCCACCCACTCAATCTTTAAAACCTCAGGTTTCAGCCAGTTTATTAATGCAGGTACAGAGAGACAGACACAGTTTACGACCCTTAAAATCAGCAAGAAGCCCCTGGGTAGTAAAACCTGCTTGTAGTGATAAATATTTTCCAGATTGGGCTGTGACATGGATGAAATACCTGTAGGTGCACTGAAATCACTTCACAGACTGAAGGCACCAGAGGATCTAAAGGTAATAATATTGGAAATTAAGAAGTCTGGGGTAAGAAATAGGAGTTGACACGATAACATGAAATTATAAGTGCGAGACAGATAACTCAGTCACAATAAATTACCATCCCATCTGACTTAAAAAGCAGAATGTAAAAGTGCTCCTGTCACAGCGAATGACAAATGAACTTCTGACTGCTGAAATGCAAGATTAATGAACCCCCAGAAGAGACATGAAAGGACTTACGAGGATCCTGGGCTTGCTGTTGGCGGGGGACCTGGAAAAGTGACAGAAGAAAAACAGCAGGATGAGTTACGGCGAGGTAGCGAGCAGGAAGCTTTTGAAAAGCTTTTAAAAGATAAAAGCACCCAGTCTGTGGTGCTGGATGTGGTTTATGTAGTTGAACAGAGGAGTGGCAGCCCCTCAGCACCAAAGACAAGCTTGTGTTGGCTGCAGAACATGACACGAGGACAATAAACAGGTGAGCAACTCACCCACCTCTTGAAACGGCCTGAGGAGAACATCTAATGATTAATTTCTTATCAGAAATCACAAAAAATGGGAGATTTATGAAAAAAAGACGATGAAACTCATCACATCCATCATTCCTTGTGCTATTTGTCCAGTTCCAAAGAGGATTAACCAGGACTGTGTGCAAATATCTTCATCTCAGTGAGTTATTTCCCCCTGACAGTGGAGGAGGAGAAGACACACAAAACCTGTTTCTTGTTTGGAATCTCCTGAGTGGTAAGCTCAGCTTTGAAGGCAGTTATCTCAATATAAACTTGGAAGAATGAGTGCTTATTTTCCCTGACAGGTATAAATGTGTCTCATCTCAGGCCCTCAGCCTGCAGTGCCAGCTGAAATTTCTCACTCACCAGACACAGAGGTCACTCAGAATAAAGGAGTTTTTCTCCTCTGGGCTGAATCTACCCAGGTACCACATTAATGGGGCTCAGCCTGGGGAAAAGGAGGCTCAGGGGGGACCTTGTGGCTCTGCACAGCTTCCTGACAGGAGGGGACAGCCAGGGGGGATTTGGGATCTGCTCCCAGGGCACAGGGACAGGAGGAGGGGGAACGACCCCAGGCTGCTCTAGAGGAAGTTTAGATTGGATATTTGGGAAAATTTCTCCTCCAAAACTGTTGGAACAGTCTGCCCAAGGCAGTGGTGGAGTCACCATCCCTACAACTCTTAAAAAATATGAATGTGGCACTTGGGGACATGGTTTAATGGTGAACATGGTGGTAGTGCTGGGTGCTGGTTGGATTTGATGATCCTGGAAGTCTTTTCCAATCTGAACATTCCATGACTCAATGAAAATACAACTGTTCCTACACTCCCAGGGATCCAATTATTTAGGAAATCTGTTGGGGTTAGAAGGGCAGAGATCCTGGCCCTGTAGGGTTGTTCAATGGCTCCTCAGCTCCCCAGGACCATTTCTCCAAGCTCCATCCCAAGGAATTTTTCTGCCCTGCCATCCCAACACCCTCTCTGGGAAGCCCATTTCCAGTCAGCTCATGGATTCCTGGACTTTCTGCATAACCTGGGTTTGTTTAATAAGTTTAACAAATATGGCTTTTCTAACCTGAAAAATTCCATCCCCTCAGGACCGTTTCTCCAAGCTCCATCGCAAGGAATTCTTCTGCCCTGCCATCCCAACACCCTCCCTGGGAAGCCCATTTTCAGCCAACTCATGAATTCCTGGGCTTGCTGCATAACCTGAGTTTAATATTTGTTTAATAAGTTTAACAAATTTGGCTCTTCCAAACTGAACATTCCATGGTTCAATGAAAATACAGCTGTTCCTACACTCCCATGGATCCAACGATTTAGGAAATCTGTGGATGGGGTTAAAAGGGCAGAGATCCCAGTCCTGGAGGACAGACAATGAGGTCCAAAGTCTCTCAGGAGTGTCCAGTGGCTCCTCAGCTCCCCAGGACCATTTCTCCAAGCTCTATCCCAAGGAATTTTTCTGCCCTGCCATCCCAACACCCTCCCTGGGAAGCAGAGCTGCAGCCAGCTCATGGATTCCTGGGCTCACTGCATAACCTGAGTTTAATATTTGTTTAATAAGCTTAACAAATCTGCCTCTTCCAACCCGAACAACTCCACGACGCCGCTCCACCAGCGCACCGCCCTTCCCCGGATCAACACCTCCTCCTGAGCGAGTTCTGGAAGAGCCGTAGAGGAAAGAAAGGACTCACCAAACTTGACAAAGAGCACCCCAGTGGTGGACACGGTCCTCCTGCCGTTGGTGGCCACGCACTGGAAGTAGCCGGTGTCGGTGGTGTCCAGGTTGCGGATGCGCAGGCGGGAGCCGTAGGGGGTGGCTCGGAAGGAGATCCGGCGCGGCTCCTGCACCACGGGAGCGTCGTTCTTCAGCCACCTCACCGTGGGAGGGGGGTTACCAGAGACCTTGCAGTGCAGCTCTGCAGTCTGCCCCAGCGTGGTGGTGATGTTGTTCATGGGCTCGTCCAGAGTCAGGAAATAGTCTGAGGTTGGAGAGAGAAAAAGGGGGATGAAGGAGTCCGGAGCAGGGAACAGAGTCACAGAATGTGTAGGTTGGAAGAGACTTTCAAGATCATCGAGTCCAACCCAGCCCTAACTCCTCAACTAGATCATGGCATCGAGTGCCACATCCAGTCTCTTTTTAAACACATCCAGGGATGGTGACTCCACCACGTCCCCGTGCAGACCATTCCAGTATTTAATCACTCTTTCCATTAAAAACTTCCTATACCTCCCTTGACGCAGCTTCAGACCGTGTCCTCTTGTTCTGTCAGTTGCTGCCTGGAGAAGGAGATCAACCCCTAACTGTCTACCACCACCCTTCAGGAAGTTATAGAGAGTGATAGAGACACCCCTGAGTCTCCTTTTCTCCAGGCTAAACAACCCCAGCTCCCTCAGCTGTTCTTCATATGGCTTGTTTTCCTTTGTTGCCCTACTCTGGACATCTTCAAGCATCTCAATGTCCTTCCTAAACATCATTGTGGGGAAGGTCCTGCTTGTCTTTGGAAGAGATACAAGCAAGATGGACATCTGCTGTTTCAACATCTCCTATTTGGCTTCATTTTTCTCAGAAAAAACACTGCTGCTCTTTTTTCTTTTCCTTTTCCTAACCAATAAACATGAAAATCAAAAGGAGGAGGATGAAGGAGTCCAGAGCAGAGAATGTCATTGTGGAGAAAGCTCCTGCTCGTCTTTGGAAGAGACACTAAGGAGGTGGATATTTGCTGTTTCAACATCTCCTATTTGGCTTCATTTAGCTCAGGAAAAACACTGCTGCTCTTTTTTCTTTTCCTTTTCCTTGCCAATAAACATGAAAAAAATATCAGCACTCCAGTTGTTCATTTTGATGCTGACCTGCCTCTGCTCATGCCAGAATTCACCAAATATAGGAATATATGAAAGGAATGATACAGAAGTGAAAATCCTGTTACCCAGAGAAGCTGAGGCTGCCCCTGGATCCCTGGCAGTGCCCAAGGCCAGGTTGGACAGGGCTTGGAGCAGCCTGGGACAGTGGAAGGTGTCCCTGCCCATGGCAGGGGGTGGGATGAGATGACATTTAAGGGCTCTTCCAACCCAAACCATTCCAGGGTTCTGTGATCCTGTCTCCAAGCCATTTTTAGTGACTCACAGGCAGAGCAGATAGTGTGTTATCCATGATTTTGTAAGCACCAGCTGCAGAGATGAGGAATAACGAACAGGTAGTGTGTTATCTATGATTTTGTAAGGACCAACTGCAGAGATGAGGAATAAGGATCATATCTGGGAAAGGAGACTTTATTCTCACTCAGTGTTTCCATGGCTAAGAGTCCTGAAGAGTCTACTCCAATCTGAAATAGGGCTCAAGACTGAAAAATCAAATTAAATTAAAATGACGAAGATGAATCTCTCCTAATCAATTCCTGGGCACTGCCTTCTGTCAGGGGCTATTTCACTGGGCATCCTTCAGGAAGAGGCTCATTCCTAGTTCACTGTATTCACCATTCCATTAAATCCTTTAAAGGCAGGGAGGGAGATGGGGATGGATTTGGGATGGGGAATGGAATCCTCAGGCTTTCATCTCCAGGTGGCCGTGGGTGCCCAAGGCCTTCATCAGCTGCTGGCTGTCCCAGCAGGGTGGCCAAGGAATGAGAAATCCCAACTGTGTCTGACTCCTGAACTCTCAGAGACAAACCAGGAGGTGAAGAAAAGCCAGAATCAGTCAGTCAACTTGGAATCACAGAATTATTTGGATTGGAAGGGACCTTGGAGTTCACCCAGTTCCACCCCCTGCCACAGGCAGAGACACCATCCACTACCCCAGAGTGCTCCAAGCCCTGTCCAACCTGGCCTTGGACACTTCCAGGGATGGGGAATCCCCAAACTGGTGCTGTGCTGCTTGTGCTCCATCACTCTCAAGTCCACCTGCAGTTAACTCCAGCAAGAAACTTTTCTAAAAGTGTGAAAAAAACCCTCCAGCACGTTCCAAACCAGCTCAGCCACCCAACCTGCCTAAGTAAGCCATTTCCCTAATTATTGCCTGTAATCTTGGCTTGCCCAGCTCCTCCCTTCATTATGGTTTGTGGAGAGCAGTATCTCTTGCCTTTGTTTTTAATCTGTTTAGCACACAACTTACCCCATGTTTGCAAAGCACTTTGAACAAGGCCTCCCTGTCCTCACCTGGTCCCAGGAGCCACTTGGGACAAACATTTGGCACCTGGGACCTGCCCACAGGTATTTTTTTTTCCCCACGTGTATTTTTTCAATTAAGTTCTAACCTGCAGGTGTGAAACTGTGTTTCTCTCAGGAAGCAAGGGACAGGTTGAGAGGGAACAGCCTTAAGTTGCACCAGGGGAGGTTTAGATTGGGTATCAGCGAAAAAAATTCAGTGGGAAGAGTTGTAAAGCGTTGAAACAGGCTGCCCAGGGCAGTGGTGGAGTCACCATCCCTGGAAATGTTAAAAAAACACGTGGAAGTGGCACTTGGGGATGTGGCTTAGAGGTGAACGTGGTGGTAGTTGGACTTGGTCATCATAAAGGCCTTTTCCAACCTGAACATTCCATGGTTCAATGAAAATACAGCTGTTCCTACACTGCCATGGATCCAACGATTTAGGAAATCTGTGGATGGGGTTAAAAGGGCAGAGATCCCAGCCCTGGAGGACAGACAACAGGGTCCAAAGTCTCTCAGGGGTGTCCGATGGCTCCTCAGCTCCCCAGGACCATTTCTCCAAGCTCCATCCCAAGGAATGTTTCTGCCCTGCCACCCCAACACCCTCTCTGGGAAGCAGAGCTGCAGACAGCTCATGGATTCCTGGGCTCTCTGTACAATCTGGGTTTAAGAAGTTTAACAAATTTGGCTCTTCCAAACTGAACATTCCATGACTCTATGAAAATACAGCTGTTCCTACACTGCCATGGATCCATTATTTAGGAAATCTGTGGATGGGGTTAAGAGGACAGAGATCCCAGTCCTGGAGGACAGACAATGAGGTCCAAAGTGTCTCTCAGGGGTCTCCAATTTCTCCTCAGCTCCCCAGGACCATTTCTCCAAGCTCATCCCAAGGAATGTTTCTGCCCTGCCACCCCAACACCCTCTCTGGGAAGCAGAGCTGCAGACAGCTCATGGATTCCTGGGCTCTCAACATAACCTGGCTTTAAGAAATATGGCTTTTCCCACCTGAACGTTCCATGATTCTATGAAAATACAGCTGTTCTTACACTCCCATGGATCCAATTATTTAGGATAGGCTTAGAAGGGCAGAGATCCCAGTCCTGGAGGACAGACAACGGGGTCCAAAGTCTCCCAGGGGTGTCCAATGGCTCCTCAGCTCCCCATCTCCCCAGTTCTCCAAGCTCCATCCCAAGGAATGTTTCTGCCATACCCTCCCTGGGAAGCAGAGCTGCAGCCAGCTCGTGGACTGCTGGTCTCTCTGCACAATCTGGGTTTAATAAAGGCCCACTCACAGCCTGGGACCGGAGAGCCGCAGTTAATCACCCAAGGTTACGTTCCTGCACCGCAGCCATTTATAGAACTCCTGACAATGTTAGAATTTATAGAATTCCTGACAATGTTCTCGAGACTGCTTCAGACATCTCCAGCCTAACAGGGAGAGAAACAGCCCTGGGATGGGCTGGCTGACACACAGCACAGTGAACAGGAGGTTTTAAAGGTCCTGAGGAATACAGGAGTGGCAAATAAAGGCGTGAGGATGTAGGGCAGGTTTCCAAAGGATGGAAAAGGATTTTGAAGCATCAGTAGAAATCGTAAGTCAGTGAAAAAGTATGGCTGCAACTTCTCTGTGAGTACCAACACAAGTGGCCTCAGGAGCTGCTGACTCCTCTAATTGTTCTCCACCTTCCTCCATGAGCTACTGTAGAAACACTAAAACAAGTCCATCTGCTAAATTCACCCTAGATCAGTCCTCAAATCCATAAACTTAGCATCTGAATCATAAACCAGATCAAGCAGCTCACTTGAGATGAGATTTAAGCAGGGCAGCTTTGAAGCCATTGGGAGCCCTGGGAGATGTTTCTAAGAGATAAAGCAGTTTTGGAATTGAAAATGAACTCCCCAAAAACTTTGGATTGCTATTGAGGCACACAACATGGTGAGCATCCCTTCCCTGGCGTGCACCAAACTCACCCATTGCTGCTCTTGCCTGGTGTGGAGGGGCTGGAGAGAAGCCCATTTGTATTTTTATTGGTGTCTCTCACCTTCCAAAGCCCATCAAAGGAGAAATTCTTCCCTGTGAGAGTGAGGAGGCCCTGCTAGAGAAGCTGTGGCTGCCTCTGGATCCCTGGAAGTGTCCAAGGCCAGGTTGGACCAGCCTGAGATAGTGGAAGGTGTCCCATAGGATGAGCTTTAAGGTCCCTTCCAAATCCAAATCACTTCACCATAATTCATCTGACCCTCTCCTGCCATCCAGGAGCTCTTCAGATGGAGTGGACTCCCTCTGACCTAAAGAACAATTTCTTAGAGTAAAGGATGTTTTTTGTGAACTGGGAGTGATCCAGTCTGGTGGCACCAGCCTTTGGAAAGTCTGAGTTGAATCCTGGCTGGGAGCAGCATTGGGTGAATCAGCTCAGTTGTGATTTTTTGAAGAGCCAAAGGGAAGTAGACACCCAAAGCCAATCAAAGCTCACATGGGATTTGTGCAACTAAGGCCTTTTAAAAACAGCCTTAAACCTTTTGGCTCAATGTCTCCAGCCATAAAGTGAGGATAATAATCCCTCTTACATCATGGGGAGGCTGCTATGTACATTAATGAGATAATGCTCATAAAGCACTTTGAAGGTGAAAAGTGCTATGCTGGGATAAGCACTGTTATTATATTTTAAGTTAAATCTCAGGGTTTCAAGCACGGAACAAAAGCCTGTCCGTATTTTAGAGTAGCACTCTATAAAAACATTTGGGAAACGTTTTAATTTACAGAAGTATGGGAGAACAGCCTGAAAGAGCCCTAAATAAAATTTAGCCCACCTATAATTTAATAATAGTCAACCTGATTTTTTTTTAATTTGTAAAAACAATTTACTGCTGGGCCTGGACCCTGAATGCCAAGTTTCAGCCCACAGAGAGGTTTTTTTTTAATGGCTGAGTTATAAACCCTTGAAAAATGCTGACAGCCCCTTTACTAGAGCAGCACTAGCGGGTGCCCTATAATGAACTTTTAAATGACTTGAGATAATATCTGGAAAGCCAAGCCTGAAATATATTTCTGGGTTTGAGCCGTTGCCAAGGCAAACACAACACATCATAAGTCATCCTCATGATTCTGAGCACATAAATTGGAGACACTGCATATAAAACCCAAATATTAGGTATCCTTCATGGCCAAACTCTGTGCTGGTTTGATGTTACAGAACAGCAACAGCTGTGCAAGGACGAGCTGTAGAGCGTTGTGTGTCTCCAAAGAAGAAAAGTGTCTGCATTTCCACAGCTCTGCCTTGACATTGTTGAATAGGAGCCTGCCCAGTCCTAATAAATCCTCCACTATTCTCTACTACTTTTAAGTGGAACCCAGGTGGCTTTCAAAATAAAAGCTCGTCCTGGCTGGCCAAGGAATGTTAATCTGCTCTGTGACCACATGGTTACTCCATCTTAAATTACCAAAGACACATCTTAGAGCAGTAACACCCTCTTGGCTTGCAGGAGGATTTTGCTGGCCACAGAGAGACCTTTCCCCCCCAGCACCGTGTGTGCTGCATGTTTCTGATTTCACAAGGTGTTTAAAGCACGATGGGGAGGCAGGATTAGACCCTGGAAGGGTCATTTTATGAGAAGAGTTGTTGTTTCATTTATCCTTCTCATTCTGCCCTTCTGATGTTTTGGAATATTCAAAGAGAAGCTAAAATTAAAGTCTCTGCTCAAGCCTAAACCAGCTTTAATCCAGGTGCACCAGAGAGGCTGGTGAGCCAAGTTCCTTCCATCAAAGATGGGGAACAACCCAGTCCTCTGCAAACATCTCCAGACCTTTCCTCGAGCAGCTGTGGGGACACCTTTTCCAGCTGCTGGCCTGGAGAAGTTGTTTAATTCTGGATTCGAAGATTCAAACCTGAAGGAGCAGCACAGAAAGCAGAACCTGACATGGCTGGAGTAAGGCAGCACTGGGACACCGATATTCCAGGAATCCATAAATTCAAATTCCATTGCATTTATGGAATCCTGGAATGGTTTGGGCTGGGAAGGACCTCAAGGATCAGCTCATACCAAACCCTGCCATGGGCAGGGACGTTTCCACTGTCCCAGGCTGATCAAGCCCCATCCAACCCGGCCTTGGATTATGTTTGTGAACTGAAAGGTTTGGCAGCTCCCTGGTTCTTCATCAAGGCACACACTGCAAAAATGCCCAAAAGTGTCTCTGGGAAATCTGCATTTTCATTCATTCAGAGCCTTGGATCACCCACGAGTCCAGTGTGGTGCCACACCTGGATGTGTTCCACACTCACAAGTATCAGCACCACCACCGAGCTCACTCCACTGGAAATTTTCCATATGGAATAGTTGTCTTTGCTCCAAAGGTCAGCAACGCAGAGCCCACCCAGACTGAGGATGCTGGAGGGGTTTGCTGGCTGCTCCATGGAAAGCTGCTCCATGGAAAGGAAGGAGGCAGCAGGATTTCTGATGGAAGTGTGGCCATACACATCCCTTGGAAAAAGGATTCACCATGGATTGCTGGGTCTGCCCACAACTCACAAAGGAAGACAACTCCTCGTGGGTCTGATCACCAGACCTTGTTATTAAAAGGGGTGAAAGGAAAACTCCCACTTGGAATTTCACTTATTTTAGATGAATTAACAAGAGGAACAACAGTGCTGCACTCAAGCCATGATCTGGCAACTCTTGAACAATATCAGGGTTAAAGAAGTCCAGATAATCACGTGGAAATATCCAATGTCCACAGTCCTGGGGCAAAAGGAAACCCTCTGCTGCCTCAGCTTGCCCAGCTTTACTTCCAGTGGGTTTCCTCAGAGGGGGCAATTTGGGGTGCACATGGAAGTTCTGTCCTGGACTTTCCCTTCCCAGACTCCATGCAGAGGGTTCAGTGTCACCCAGGATGACTCAGTGACCTCAACCAGCTCGAGACCTGGTGGCCTTTCAGATCTCCATGTGTGACTGTCACTGGGGTTCTCAAAATTAATTTTTATATTCTGATAATTGGCAGCTTAGAGACAGCACTGGGCTTGTGGAGAGAAACTGGACTCCCCAAAAATTATCTGGAACCTGAATCCCACAGCTTTTGGGTGAGAACTGGACAACTCACTGCCCTCCATGAACTCTTGAATGCATTTGGGAGTTGCTTCTGCCCCTCCTTTCATCAGACAACTCTGAGGTTTAAGGACAGATGTCTCAGAGGTCACTTTGAGGGGAAATGAAGCTTTTCTTTACTCAGGAACCAGTTTTTTATAGCCCAAGTAGGAAACCTCTAAACTTTATCACAAAAAAAAAAAAAAAAAAAAAAAAAAAAAGTGATTTGGAATAGGTAAACAAATGTCCACATCCAGCTATAAAGCCAACTACTGAAAACCATCAAGGGATTTTGTTGTCACTTTAGAAGCTGCTCTGTAGTAAAGAGCCACAAAGAAAAACTCAAGCATTAAAGGGAGGGTGTATGGAAAGGTATGTGCCTCAAGATTAATGCTGTGGAGTCAAAGAAAAGCTGTTATTTCTGACATTTTGACATAGCATCACTTTAGGATCTGGTTCTTATTAGCCCTTTCTGTGCCTTTTAAAGGCCTATTTTTTTTTTCAACCAAAAATGTCAGGAAATTTGGAACAGAAACGTACAATAAAACACGTCCCTTGACCCTCTGATCTATCAATCTTTCAAATAAACAAAGATAGCTGGATGAGCCAGGAAAAGGTTATTATATATAGTTACCTTATGTATAATGGTCAATATTCACTGCACACACACTCAGATTATATAAAAAGTCTGATGTAAGTGAAGCTTTTTGTGAAAGATTTTTGCTGTGAAAGCCCAAAGTTACTCAGGGTGGTTTCGTTTTCAGGCTGTGTCCTGTGACCTTCGAATTTCACACCCTGTATTATTTATAAATGAGACATTCATGAAACACAAATTCTCAAATAAAAACGTGCACTCCGTCAGTGGAAAAGCAAACAAAAGGAGCTAATGTACTGTGGCTAAAAAAATTTTCAAACAAAGTGGCAGTAATTTACTGCCCTGCTACTAACAGGACCCCACAAATCGAATCAGAACCCTGAGCCCCATCAGGGGAGCTTGATTTACCCCATATCCCCCAGATAGTAAAGGAAAATAGAAAGGTAAATTGTGCATGAATGTGAAAGCTGTAATTCTTCCCCTTTCAGCACACGTATCAGATTCACATCCAGTGATTTCAAAGGAGAATCTGGGATCTCTGAAGGGCTGGGGCCAAAGGCAGGAGGCCTTGATCCACCCGGTTTTCCCCACGTTTGGTTGTGTTTGTGTTGTTTGGGATGTAGTTTGCCTAAGAGTCAAATCCTCCCTGGGAGATCACTGAGATTTTCCCTCTAAGAACTCACTTTCCCTGCCTGGAAGGACGTGCCAAGGTGGATTTGTCAATGAGGGTGAGCCAAAGGCTCCATCAGCAGCCTGGCTGCACCCCTGGATGTCCTTCCACTGTCTGCATTTTCCTCCTCCTGTGCTGCAGCTGTTGTCCAGCCCTTCCAGGGAGTGTTCTGCCCACACCAGGATCTCCAGGAAGTTCAGGACACACAGTCCCAAACTCTGCACCTCTCCCATCCCTTGTTTGGACCCTCCAGAGCCATTTTGTGCTGTGCATCCCCAGACCATCCCAGGGGAGGGGTGCTGGAGCTGATCCTCGATATTCCTTTACAGCTGAATCTTCAGCTGTAAAATCCTGACTCCTGCTGCCAAGGTCTCCAGGGAATGTTTGTTCCAGGGAGCACCATGGGGCTGGGAAGTGCTGTGCCCCACAGAGGCTGTGGGGAGCTCCAAGCCTGGGCTTGGGATCAGGGATGTTGGAAATAGAAAAGGTTTCCGAGCTCCAAGGGTTTACATTTGTTTGCCAGAGCTGATAGGCCATGAAAGGAAAAGAGGCAAAAACTCACAGTAATGGTTTTCTTTGGTAGATAAAGGAGCAAGGGAAGAGATCCTGGGAGGAGGAACCAGCAAAAGAAATGAGCTGCAGCCCTGCCCCAGTGCCCTGAGCTCAGCTCAGCCACAGCCAGGACACATCCCTGTGCCTCTGCAGGAGGCTGCAGGTGGGAAAGGGGGCTCTGGGAGAACCCATTCCATGGAAGCTGCAGTGACAGCATCATTCTCTGCTCAGCCCTGCAGAATGAACAGCCACTGAAACTGAATCCTACTTACAGTTATAGAAATATTCCAAAGCTGACTCTTTCCTGGCAAAGACTCCAATATTGTCTTTGCCTCAGGATGACGAGATCCTAAACAATTCCTCCAGTGTAGCAGATGTAAATAGGCTCTCATTCCAATTCAGAGCTATTTCTTTGGAAATAATCTGACGTGGGATGGAAGGAAGAAGGAAAAGCCTCTCATTCCATGATTTGGGGGATAGCAGCAGCTGCATGGAGGACTCTTCACCTTTCTACAGATGGGGAACTGGGAGCTTTCCCAAACAAAGAGCTGGAGCGGAGCTGCTGGTGTGAGGGGACAGACAGGGAAGGAGAAATCCAGGGAGAAATCCCTGTGCCACAGGAGCACACAGGGATGAGGCTTTTCCCAGCCTCTCAGAGCAATGAACCACAGTCCCCATGGAGATCTCCCACCTGGGGCTGCTCCAGGCTCCCCCAGCCAAAGGGAACATCAACTAAAAATTTGGGAGAGAAAAGTTTCACATGCTGCCACCAGCCCCCTTTTCCCCCTCCAACTTCACTTATTTCTCCTGATAGAATTAAATATTTATAGGATCATATTTTCATTTCTCTTTTCCCCTCGTGCCATTCCCTCTGCACACCGGTAGGGAAAGAGAGAGAAATGTTCCTAGCTAAATCTCCCCCGTTTTAAAAGTGATTATTTTTTATTTTTTATGCCCAGTTTGTTTGTTTTTTTAAGGTTTTGGTGAGAAACCACCTCCTCCCTCCCATCAATCGTTGCTTTCAACAGCTCTTCACGGGTGGCTGCGTCTCTTTTAAATTCATTTCCTGCTAAAAAGAATAAACAGGCAACTGTTTAATGCTGTCGATTTAGCTTATTTAATAGAAATTGAAACCTGAATAGGGCTCAGTTGTAAGATAATCACTGCAGAACTCACCCGGTGAGGGAAAGCACCAGATTAAGTCATTATTTCAAAATGCAGAATATTATTACCAAGCTGTTCCTCCTTGCCCAACACACTGGAGGAGGAGATGCTCATTTCCAAAAGGCAGCAGGTCGAGTTGGAGCCACTTAGAGCAGGCAGGGATTTAATTGGGAAATCTGGTTGGGAAGCACTTTCATGTGGTGAACTTAACAGCCTTTAAAATGAGTTTTACCGGGACGCCGGCGTGACCTGCTGGAAGACAAGTGGATGTTGGACTCCTTGAGATGCAAAAGCAATGGGAACCGAGCCTCATTTTCCCCTCTGAGGTTTCCAGTGCCCTGCTCAGCGTGTGCTTGGCTTGATCCAAGCAGGAGCTTCCAAGGCTTTGAGGAGAAGCAGGAGCTCCCACATGAAAACCCCTGTTTGGTGCCTGAGACAAGCCAAAACCTGCGTGATTTTCCTGGCAGGAGCCGCCCCTCTGACGAAGCTTTTCGGGGCACAAACGCCTTTTTTTTAATCCCGTATGTAAATCCGTGTTTAGATGTGGGAGCTGCCAGCACTCTAAATGCTAATCAGCTCCAGCCAAAGGGGGCCGGTAATCCCCCAGGAATGCGGGATTCGGCCCAAGCGCTGCTAATTGCCGCATTCCAGGTGGATTAGAAGCAGAGAAGTTCATTTTACCTGCTCCTGACAATATCTCCGGCTCAGGAACAGGTGCCATGGAGGTAACGTGGGAGATGCTTCAAGCACAGAGTGGCAGCTCTGCTCGAATTCTCCAAAGTCAAAGTTTTGCTTTCTCTGGCAGTTCTGAAGTTTTGAGTGGATTTGTGGCCTTTACTTTTATTTTCTAGGCCATTTGGTTATTTCCTGCTTTCTGAAAAACCAAAGAAAGCTGCCAGACAAGGAAGAAACATGGAAAGAAAGCAGGTTTAGATGGGGAATCAGGAAGAATTCCTGTCCTGGATTGTATGTCTGTGTGATTTCTGACTAAATGTCAACAGCAGAGAGGTGGCAGAGGAAAAAGGTTTCAACAGCTGGATGATGAAGAGGAGTGAAGATGGGAGTCAAATTTGCTAATCAAAAATGCTTCCAGAATCTAATATTTGTTGTGTGTTGTGCCTGTGGGGCCTGGACAAGGTTTATGGCACAGTCCAGGCTGCACAAACCCCTGGGAAGGAACAGGCTCCTTTCCCTGGAGCTGCCACAGTGCAGATCTGGGTGGTGGTGATGGCACTGCTGAAACTGCAGAGACTAAAACAGGAGTTGGCCTCTCCCTGCAGTGTATATTCAAGAAAGATGGAGGGAAACTCCTTACAAGGGCATTTAGTGACAGTTCAAGGGGGAATGGCTTCAAACTGAAAGCCAGGAGGTTTGGGTTGGATATTAGGAATAAATTCTTGGCTGGGAGGGTGGGGAGGCCCTGGAATAGAATTCCCAGAGAAGCTGTGGCTGCCCCTGGATCCCTGGAAATGTCCAAGGCCAGGTTGGAGCAGCCTGGGACAGGGGAAGGTGTCCCTGAGGTGAGACTGGATGGGCTTTAAGGTCCCTCCCAACCCAAACCATTCTGGGATTCCATGATCCTGCCTGGGGGAAGCAGCACCTTCACTTCTCCCCAGCTTTGGGATGTTTGAGCACAGCCCAGACCTGCCATAAGCACATAGATGAATCCCTCCAGTGGGATAAGAAATCTATTCTTAACCCACCTTCCCTCAGCAATTTGCTGGGATTTGGGAATTCTCTGCTGAATGACCACAAGATTTTCTCCCTTTCCCACCAGCAAGCACCAGCCCTTTGACTTTCATCTCCTCCACTGTGTCCTGGATCACCAGCAAGTCCTGCTCCTTCCCTGCTGGGAAGGCAGATGTGAAAGGATCAACCTAAAGTACCCAGACTTACATATTCTCCTCATCCTTAAGCACAGAAAACATATTTATGCATAAACATCAAACATTATGAACACATGTTCAGAAAAAAATTAACAAAACACAGACAAAAACAGTTGGGGAAACCATCTGGGGCAGAATTCCACTGTGGGAAATTTCCATCTCAATAGTAAACGGTTGGCAAATGAAAAATGGTTGACAAATTGCACAGTGAGGGTGTTAAGGGCACCCTCAAAATGCAGAGGTTTCACTCAGGAGCTGCAGCCACTGCCTTGCAATGAGGGAATCTCAGCAATTTGCCTGAAATTAGCAGTGCTTCATTTACAAAATGAAGGAGAATGATAAATCTCTCATTTTTTTTTTACAGTATATATCCCTTAGAGAGCTCCAAATTACACCCAATTACCACCTGCAAATGTATCTTGTGTTATTAAAGCCTCAAAATTTCATAACAAAACATGTCAGGGCAAACTGAGTGCCTGATGCTTGTGAACTTTGAGTTCAAATCCCACCAGATCCACCAGAAAAATCATGTGACGGAACATCTTGAAATATTTTTGCCACGTGGAACATTTTCCTGGTACAAAAAATGAACACAGCAATCTCCAGAAATCACAGAACCACACGGAATGAAATGTCCAAGGATCCCACAGCAAATGAGGTTTATCTTGAGTACCCCCTGACCCCCTTTGTTGGCTGATTTGGTCAAGTCAAGAAAAATGGAGATTTTAAAATCGGATTTCAGGTGGTTTGGGGTTTTTTTTTGCCTGCTTACCTTTATCTAATTCACTTGAGATGTTCCATGACGACGTGGGCATGAAATCAGCAACGACTGAGGAATTCACTCCTGCAAGGGGAAAAGAGAAAAACCATGAGATGCTGTTAATATATGGATTCTATATCATCAGGAATCGAGTTGCTGTCACAGGAATAAAATGATTTGATGCTCTGTGCTGGCAGGCTGAGCCATCTGGGCAGCAGAAGCAGCCAGGGGGGAAAAGGCAGCGGGCCAGGGCTGGAGTTGGTTTTACAATGTTGTTCACTGAGAGGCCTCGTGTTAATGAAGCATCTTTGGGATGGCCTTGACCCCCCCTAAAATCTCTCCACGGGTTTTAGAGAGGTGGAATGACTCTGCAGTGGTGGAGCTGAGGGGAAACACGGTGCTGAGAGGCTGCTGAAGGTGTTATCTGGTAATATTTACAAGATGTTTGAATCCTGATGTGCACGAGAAGGGATGTGGTTTATACACTGAAGTTAACAGGGTTTCTTGTATGGAAACTCCTGGAAAAAGGGCTGATCTGAACCCCAGCAGCACCTGCTTATTGCTGGGAGAATTCTTTCCTCTTCAGGAAAAAGCTGAATGGAGATTTAAGTCTGTACTTTTATTTTAAACAGCAGATCACAGGGAGGGTGGTGTTAAGCCAGCACGCCCTCCCTCAGCTCCAAGTCATACTGGAACATTCCCTCTATCCAAACTTCATCCAGCATCCAGGATTTACTGTCTCCCTAGAACAGCAAATCCACCTGCAGCCTGTGCCTGCTCAGGCAGCAGGGAAGGCTTTTGGAGTCATCCCCCAGGGACAAATAGATTTTATATGAGCTTTAGGGAGTGATGGGAGGGTGGGAAGGAGGGCTGTGCACACACATTCCGTGGCATGGGAAAGCAGAGCACCTCCTCATTCCCTGTGTCCACCCAGCCCTGAGAAACCTGACCTGGAGAAGGAGGAGAGAGATGTTGGACAGCACTGAGTGTGGGAGAGGGAATGTGAAATCAAACCAAGCAGTGCTCAGGGTGCTCAGTCCTGGAAAAATTCACTGAAAACTAACATCCCACAGCCCAGTCCTGCACCCTGGAGAGACCCCCAGTGCTGGGTGATCTCAGAGGAGCACAGGGAAGGCAGAGTGGGGATGCTGTGAGTTAGAGAACAGGAATATTCTCTACATGAAATGCATTCATTTCACTTTGACAAAATCCTTTAGCTTATTCCCAGATTTCACTCATAAAACGTGGCATGCAAGGATATGCTAAGATGTTCTGCCTCTATTTGATGTGTTGGCAACTCTTCTATTTCATAAAAAAATCACCAGAGATTGTAAACACCAGGTCACACAAACCCAGGAAGCTGTCTGGTTCAGCCAGTGCCCTCTGCACAAATAAGGCCTGGCCTAAAAGCCCACCTGGCATCAGTGCTTATCCAATACTCTGCCAAGTATTCCCAGTGTAAATATGGAATTTGAAGGCATTAGAACTCCCCTATGAGCACATCCTGGCCTGTGCAGGTCCCCAGGGCAGAACCCACTGCTGGGGACAGGCCCTGGGCACAGGGAGGTGGCACAGCCAGTGCTGGCACCTGTTGGCATCTGTTGCTTTTATCTTCTTTTTGCCAGACTTTGAGATTAAATGCTCAGGACAGTATTTCTTGTTCAGACTCAGATGTTTATTAATTCTTACCTATATTACAGTCTCACATGCTGTGAGTTCTACAGCACTTCTGGCTACAAGAGTAAAAATGGAGCCCCATCTCTCTCTCTACAAGGCCTTTTAAGGGTAAACTGTCCAATTATGAAATGACACCTATATTATTTTTACCTTTAACCCAATAACCAACCACCCGTGGGCCACAGTGTGGGTTTTTCTACCCAATTACAAAATCCCACCCAGAGCCACAGAGAAGAAGGTGAAAAAGAAGGACTCAGCCTCTGCCCTAAAACATCCATTGTGCTTTATATATATATTACTATATTCTAAACTCTTAAACTCTAAGTTTTCCACCCTGTGCTATCACACACTTCTATCCAAACCCCACACCCACAATCCCAGTGCTGTCACTCAATTTTGGGAGCCTTTTCCACAGCCTCAGGTCAGTGCAGTGTTTGCTTGGGGGTCAGTGTCTGTCAGCACAGAAAGTCTGAAATTCCCAGTGCCCAGGGTTCCAACAGGCAGAGATTTTGCCCCACTGGGTCCATCCCTTCTTATTCTCTGCTTTTAATTAACAGCTGATCTTGTCTAACCCACACAACCCTTACCTAACCCAAAGTTTTGGGACCACATGGCTTAAACTTGCAGGGTTTAAGGGAAAAAAGGCAGATCCAGTGCCAGCATTGCTGTCATGGGGGATAGGTGACAAACAACCAGTGGTCAAACACTGCCCAGGAGCTGGTGGGTGTCAGGCTGTACCAGAGGTTGGGATGCTTGGTTCCCTATCCCTCCTCACCCTTCCAGCTCTCCCAGCCAAGAAATGGGACAACTCCTGTGGTAAAAGCCCTCCAAGAGTGGGATCTGAGGTGCTGTTGGTCCTCCTGGGACCAAACTGGTTCATTCCTGTGTCCACAGACCCAGCTCAAACCCACAGTGGGTTACACCTCAGTCACACACTCACCTTTGGCACTCACACAATGAATTTTCTGTAGCTACTTTGGCTCCCCTGGAAATATTTTAGTGTGAAGAGCCCACAAAACAACTGTATTCTGCCAACAGGTAACACACATTAACCAAAATTAAACAGAAATACTAAAAACACTGTGACCACATGCAGCATTGGTTATTTGAAACTCCAGAACTGACAACACAATGACCACATGCAGTATTTTGGGTTTTTTTAAACTCCAGAGTGTTCATATTGATGTTTTCTTAACCAGGCTTTGAAAACATGACCACGAATCTCACGGAGCAGACATCCATCAGCTCATCTACAGAAGAAACCACATTAGAAGACCAAACTTTGCTATTTGTGGAAGTTCTGCAGGCTGGTGATTTTCTGCTATTCCTCAATTAAAGCCCCAAAGAAGAGCAAAGCAGCACTGTGCCCATAATAAACACTTTATTTGATTGAAGGGAACTCACAGAGCAGCAGCTACACCCTGCAGGAACAAACCACCCCAATGCAGGAAAAGAAAACATCCCAGAAAAAAAGGTCCAGGAGACATCCCTGAATTCCATTTCTACCTGTGATGACTCAGGATTGCTGGGCATGAGAGTGGTGCCACCTCCCCTTGGAAAAGCTCTGGGATAATTCCAGGTGTGTTCCCAGCCAGCCCTGGGAAGGGATGAGTCAGGGATTTGCTCTCAGCATTTTGGGGCACTGGAACAGACTTGCCCATTTGCTGTCACCACTTTAAAATAGGGGGAAAAAAATCTGCCGAATATTAGATGACAGAATGACAGGATTGCTGAGGATGGAAAAGCCCTCCAAGGTCATCAATTCCAAGCTGTGTCTGATCCCCACCTTGTCACCAGCCCTGACATCCTCATTCCTTGGGAACCTCCAGGGATGGAGGCTCCAGACTCTTCCAGTGCCTGACCACCCTTTCCATGAGGAAACCCCTCCTGATGTCCAACCTGAGCCTTCCCTGGCACAGCTTGAGGCCGTTTCTTCTTGTCCTGGCAATATTGCAACTGAAATTTGCCTGTGGAGTTTAAAAACCAATTCTTCTTTAAAACTTGCCTAATGCCCAGCTTTAACTTGAACAATGAGATCTGTATGGAAGGAGAGTCAGCCTGAGAAATGTGATCAGCAGACAGAGCCATTATCCCGTTAAGGCTGCATTTATCCATGGAATCATTCCAGATGAATGATGACTCTTCTTAACACTGGCAAGATAATTATCTGTTCCAACCTATTAAGAAACGTTGGGTTTAAGTAAATGAGAAGTCACAACAGGCTGTGAAAAGCCAAGTAAAGTGTATTCAAACACACTTCCCACGGAGAAGTTGGCCAAGATCTGATTTTATCACCCTATTGCACAAGTGTGGAGTCAGGCCTTGTAAAGCCTTTGTGATTAAATAAACTTCAGTAAGGTTTACAAAAAGCTGTACCTGCATTTGTAAGATGAACTAGAGACTGTAAGTCAAAGAAAGAAGATAACTGAGATGATATCAAGCCCAGAAATAACTCAAGGTTTCAATGGGGAATAAATCTGTTGTACAGAGAAAAGGAGAGAGCAAAATAAGTGTAGAAATGAGGATATCCTGCTTGGCAGACTCCAGAGCACGAGGAATGTATGGATGCTGAGTGGAGGAATGGACACATCCAGTGGAAGCGTGGCCTGGGATGGACCTTCTTTTGGGGCAGAGATGGAAATCCCACCCTTTTTAAGGTGGAAAATAAGTCCCGTTAAAATCTGCAAACAAAAAATTCAAAATGTCTTCTTCATGGGCATCCTTTGTACCACGTCAGAGACTCATTCTATACCCCAGTGCTATACCAAATTGATACAATTATTTATATAATCAGGAGTAATTCCTTTTTTCTGAGAGAAAAATGAATGTGATTGCACTTCAGATCTCACTGTGGGACACCCAAAACAGCAAAAAGAACAAGGAGGTGTTTGAGAAGGAGTTAGAAGTCTGAATAATAAGATAAACTATTCAGAATTCACGTTTAACATAAGAAAACATTCTCCATTTGCAAGCCTCTCTCTGAATCTGAGCAGAAAGCCTTCCCCGAGCGAGCTTTGTTATCCCGTGAAGGAATTTGCCTAAGGAAGTGATAAAAGCCCAATTTCCCGAGACATTAAAAACAAGATTGGGCAAGACGTGACTGCAGACACCAAGGGGGAGTTATCCCACGCTGGCAGCAGGGTCAGGGCAGGACAAACTTCACAGGGGGCTCAGGCACGGCTCTTTTTGGCCAAATCACCCATGAACAATTTATAGCTGCAGATCTACCAGAAACATCAACTCCCCCTGAAAGAGGGGAATAAAATCTCCAGCAAACAAACTCCTCAGCTCTCCCACTTGGATAGAACCTCAGGAAAACTGGAATGGCAGATGAAGTTATACAGACTTAGAGAAAAGCTAATTACCCTAAGTGCTCGGTATTTTTTGCTTTTCTGCACATTCCAGACCAACACTTCATCTTTCCCCCGGTCTGGTTCCTACCTGACTGATCCCTTCCAGGATCTTCCCACAGATCTGCCTCCTGGCTGTTTTTCCTCTCAGTCCTATCTCCCTCATCTTCCTTTTCTGCTTTTTGCATTCTCTGTTCCACTGCTCCTTGGTGAGCTCCCCACACGTTTCCATCTGATCTCCCCAGATATTCCATTTTGCAATCAGCCACTTTGCAGCCTCTCTCCACAGCCCACCCCGGAGCTGCTGATGGAAATTTAGACAGACTGTAATGGATACAACCCATTATTTACCGATTTTCTTGTCTGTTTAAAAGCTGGCACCATCCTGACATTTCTATCATATATCTCAAATTTTGCTTATACCTTTAATAGGTGGAAGGATTTTCAGGACATCAGGACCTCTCTGTCTGCATTAGAATTCTCCCCTTTCCAAAGGAGGTGGGAATTGTGAATATTTCAGTTGAATGAGGGAAAAGTGCAAGAAAATGGGGAAATTTTGAGCATTTCTGCTCCTTGAGCAAGGCAGGTTTGTCTCAAGGAGAATCTACTGCCTTTAATAGTAAGTGACACCACAGGTCAAACCCTATGGACACTAATCCTCATCCCACAGCACAAACCTTCCATGGATTATTTTAAAAACCAGTCCATGTGAAAAGTATACTCCTGCAAGATGTCTCCACTTTCCATGCTCAGGTGAAGCTGCTATTTGGAATATTTTGGAAGACAAGAGTTTATAATCATACACAATAAAATCTGCCCCAGGACAGACCTTATAAAGCTGTCCCTGGTGAGGAGGGGGAAATGCTGCACCATGGCATTTCCCCAGTTAGTTGTGCTCCACCTGGTTATCCCATGGCTGAAAAAGCAAAGGGAAAGCTGCTTCTGCCAAAACCTTTCCTGAGCAGATGCAGAGGATAAGAGTTTACCAGATCCCAGAATTCCAGAGGTTGCAAAAGGCTTGGAGGATCATCCCAGTGCCCGATGCCCACCTTGTCCCCAGCCCAGAGCTCTGAGTGCCACATCCAGGAATTCCTTGCACACCTGCAGGGATGGGGACTCCAAACCTCCCTGGGCAGCCCCCTCCAATCCTGGCCATCCTTTCCATGGAGAAATTCTTTCCAATATCCAACCTGACCTTCCTTGAGGCCATTCCCCATCCTGTCCTTGTTCCTTTGCTGTCCCCTCCTGTCAGGGACTTGTGCAGAGCCACAGGGTCCCTCCTGAGCCTCCTTTTCTCCAGGCTGAGCCCCTTCCCCAGCTCCCTCAGCTGCTCCTCACAGGATTTAAATGATTCCTCCAGAGTTCCAAACTGTCATCACCATGTCCAAAATGCATTTTCTGCTGGTGAAGGACCCTCTGGAGCTGTCCAGGCTGCTCCATGAAGCTGGGGCAGAGATGAAATTGTGGGGTGCTAATAACCTTCAAATGGTTAATTTTGTTCCAGCTGTTCAAATGTAAAACTCCTGCACATCTACCTGTTCTTTATCTGCAGTGTTATCATTACTGATAGCCCTGGGCAGGTTCATAATTGGCATTAGATAAGGAAATTTTCAACACCAGTGAACAATTCAGGCTCTGTGGACTTCAAACACACGAGACATTAATTTCCAGCTTCCAAAGGGAGACGTGCAGAGGGATGACTTCATTTAGTGCAGGACTGGAAATTGTTAGGAACTTCATTTATATCCCATCTCTTCCATCTATCAGAGCACCTCACCACTGCTACTGGCACTTTCATCAGCAGGATCTCTCTGCCTGGGAGTCCTTCTCAATCTTCAGGCTCTCCAGGGCTGGAGATAGAGGGGAGGATTAACCCATTTGGGATGTGCCATCAGGAAGAATCCCGGTGCCATATTTATGGTTTCAGGGCAAAAGTGCTTCATGCACCTGACCCCTCTGCTTCCCTTTTCATGTAGATCTGCTCTCTCCCATGAGGGTACACCAGATTCTGGCCCAGAGGGGAACAGTCACTGGGGGTTCCAATAAAACCCACCCCAAAAGGCTATTGGGGAGATTAAAACTCCTCCTCACAAACATAATTCTTAAGATATCCTCTGGAATCTCAAAGTAATCAGAAAGTTATGTGAATGTTACATCTGAGCCTCTGCAAACTCTTCAAATACCTTTAGATGTTTTGGCAGCAGCCTGGTGCCTTCCTCAAGTCAGTATTTTTAGTAACTTGGTCTTTGGCGAAGGTCATATCAGTTAAAAATTGTTTTCTTCCGCCGGATCGGAGCCATCTCTCAGAAGAAGAGGTTTTTAAAGAGGCCCATTTCATATGCTAATACCTTAATCCTAAATTTCTAATTACCGCCCTACAATTCCTTTGGATTGCAGCTATTAATTACAGATTATCATTAATGTTAGATGGATTTAGAAGTCACTGTGGAATCTGGGTGCACTTTACATTACTCCAAATTGGGTCGTTAACAGTTCCACTTAAGAAGAGCAAAACACAGCGCCCTGGAGCAAGCCACAGCTTTAATGACAGGGAATGAAGAAAAGAAACGGCCACTTGGCCGAGGGCCAGCATTTCACAGCTCACAGTGGAGCCTTTGTGCTTCCGAGCTGGAGAAATGTGGCCACGGTGGCTCTTCAAGGCACTTCAGGCAGACCTGGAGCACCACATTCCTGGGATGGCACCGCTCGGGTGGACCCGGAATGATCCTGCACGGCACAAACTCACAGAATCTCCGAGTTTTTCTAGGAGTTATTATTTGTACTCTGCTCAGTCTGAAATACGAGGGATGGGGAAGGAAGATACTGGAGGAACACGGGGTTTTCCTGCCCATAAAAATGAGGTTTTAGTGGATATGGATCCAGAGTCTGGTGGATCACTGAAAGAGGGCACAGCAGAGCTGCTTGTCAAGCAAATATACAAAGGCTGGGAATTTGCATAATAAATGCAAATTTCCCATCTCTCCAAACCTCCCTGGATTTTATTTTTCCATGCCCTGAGCTCTTCTGGGCATCTCAGAGTGGCAGAAAGAGAGAAGAGATAGTGGAAATGGGAAGTGCCCAAAGAAAACTGGACGACTGCAAGAGAAGGAAGCAAAAAGCTGACAAAAGCAGGAGGAAATCACTGGATGGGGCTCGTCCAGAAGTGAATGTGACCAAACCTAGAGGAGTCACAAAAACCCATTGGAATATCACGAGGGAATGGAGAAGGAGAAGGATGTCCTATGGCACCGTTAAGGGAAGGCTCTCCAGTGCCAGGAATGGTGAGGGAGAGTCCAGGGGGGGATCAAGGAGCACTGGGAGGCAACACTGTGGCACAACAACACCTGGGTTGTCTGGGATGAACATTTCCCTCCCAGAAGTTTCAGAGTCTGAAAAGTGCTGAGGTCCCTCCAGAGCCTCCCTTGCAAGGCCTACACATCCCTGTGACTCTGAGTGATCCACAGCCCACATTTACTCATGGAATTTGCTCTCCTGAAGGCACCAGTGCCATGCACAAGCACTCCAGGGGCCTGCCTGATGCCTTAAGCTTTAGCTTTCATATTTGCAGATTCTGTGCTGCCCAGGGGTGCAGCTCTGAGCTCACAGTCAGTGTCACTCAGCTCTGCACACAGCAGGGACACAAAACAAATCCTTTTCCTGCCAGAGACCAAGGACAACTTTCAGCTCAAAAGCACAAACAAGGGTGGACTGAAGGGGAGAACAAGAAGGATGAGACCTCACAACCTGAAGCTGGAATTGGACAATTAAGCCCCAATATGCAAATGGACCAAAACTTATAAAAATGTGAGATCTCGTGATGGGTCAGCCATTTCTGTGAATACTCATGGTCGACTCTGGGTGCAGCCTTGGTCAGGCCCTGTCCTGCCCAAGGTGGATCCTGAAGGCCTTTCAGTAAATACCTACTTTATTCTCCAGCTCTGTCCAATCTCTGTCCATCATGCCCCTCTCCTGGCACAGATTCCTGCTCATTTCCCTCCGCACCAGCAGCACGAGCTCGGCACAGACGTGTTTGGAGACGAAGGATGAAGTGGCTGGACAGGGCTCTGTGCTGCACCTGCTGCCTTGTCCCTGGCTTCCATCAGTGCCACTGCACTAAATCCACCCACAAAGGCTCGAAGGAAGGCAAAGGCAGCCAAGCCCAGGGAGGGCAAACAAGAAATCATTTACGTCCCCCATAAATCGCGGCACGCCGTAACTCCTCGCACCTCAGCGCTCGGGGGCCACAGCTGACTGCAGAGGAGAAGGAGACCAGCAAGCCACAATTAAACCCTTATAACTTGTGAAGAAAACGACAGCAGAAGGCTGCCATGTGCAAATCCACCAGTATTTTTTCGAGCCCGATAATTATTTTCGTTGCGGCGACGAAAAACGGGCCCGTGTCAGCTGATGAATTAATGGGAGGGCCTGAAACAATTACTTTTTAAATACACAGAAGTCTCCCCAGTGTAAACACGCTCCCTTTTCTTGCAGATCCTCGTGGTACGAGGGCAGACGTTGCCCCATGACTTATTGGCTGCCCATGATGGAGCAGTAAATGCTGCCTGTTTGATGGCTGCAGCCTCATGCCTCGGATTTTACATGGCTCGATGGTGATTAATGCACAAACTGCCAACTGCAGCCAGAGACTGAAACACAAGGCCACACTGTGAAACCTATGCTAATAGAGCACAATTTATATATAAAAAAAAGGGGGGAATGTAAATATTTAACTGATGCCAGAGCTGGATGCTTTGGCCAAGCTGGGAATGAGCTACGTTGATTGTTCGGGAGGAACTTACACCCTAAAACCCACACAGGCCTGATCTCAGACAGGCTCAGAAGGTGGATTCAAAACTTCATTTCTTCTGCTAAAAGGCTGTTTTCTTAAATTTTGCTTCAAGTGGAGCAGATGCCACTGGTAAGAGCTGCTCGGTGTGTGTATGTGGAGAGCTGGGCCCAGCTCAGGCCTCCTCAGGAGAGCTGAGGGAAACTGTGGCAGGAGGGATCTTGACCCACATCCCCCAAAGATCAACACCAAACCAAGGCTCTCCAGCTAATTTGTGTTTATTAGCAGCCTCCAGAGAGGGCAGGGGCTCTGGGAGGTGAAGATTGAGCTCCCTTCTCATGGCTCTGTATTGGAACCCTGGAGGCTGAACATTTCAGGCTTTCTGTGTTAAAAAAGGTGCTGACCCTCAGGCAAACACCACATTTGACTTGAGGCCATGGAACAGGCTCCCAGAATTGAGTGACAGCACTGGGGTTGTGGGTGTGTAGTTTGAATGGTATTGTGTGATCTCACAGGGTGAAAAACTTAGATTTAAGGTTTTAATATATAGTAATACATGTGAGGCAAGAGGGAGGACTTTGGGCATTGTCTGGGTTCTTCTTCCTCACCCTCTTCTTCATGGGTTTGGGTGGTTTTCTGTAATTGGGTGAAAAAAGGTCCACGTTGCAGGCCTTGGGTGGTCATTATTGGGTCAAAAATATAAATAATAAAGGTGTCGTCTTGTTATTGGAGGATTATCACTTAAATTACCACAGAAAGAGTTAGAAGCTCTCCATTTTACCTTCCTTTTCTAACTTGCTAGTTAGAGCTCACAGCTTATGAGTCTGTAAATAGATAAGAAGTAATAAACATCCAAGTCCAAACACAAACCCACATTTCCTGTGTATTAATCCCGACTTTAGCAGAGAGAAAAAGAAGCCAGAACCATCACAGCTCTGGGTTGGATTTCAATCACAGCACAGGCTGTCCTTGTCCTGCCTCTTGTCCTGCCTGTTGTCCTGCCCTCGTGGCATTTCTGATCCAGGCTGTTCTCACTGCAGCCAACAAAAGCAATTATGCAAGTAATTAGTCTGCAAGGTTTACAGCAATGCTTCAGAGGTTTCTTTTTAATCCCTTCATTGATGGAAGGAGTTAATTGATTCAGCCCCAGTCACAACTTTTTTACTTGGATTTCCTAAATCCAAGGTTCAGCAGGATCTTCCGGATCCAGGTACTCACTAACATCAAGAAAAATTAAATCCAAACTTTACCAAATTTATTTTCACTGCTGCTTTTGGGGGGGGGATCTTAAGTTTTATCAGTGGCTGAAGCCTGGTCTTACACTGCATTCCCCACGATTTCCAAGGATATTCCAGGGAATCCCATCCCACCCCGGGCATGCAGAGCTCAGCACTGCCAGCCCCGTGCTGGCAGCCTAACAACAGCCACCCAAACCCAAACGTTTGACAAAATCAATCTCCTGAACCCTTACATTATGCAGCAAAAGCTGCAAAATTCCCAAAAGCTCAGCCGGCGCTGTTTTTGTCGGTGCAAAAGGAGCCACTTCTAAAAAACACAATTAAGACGTCAGCGAGCATTCACCTTAATTGCACCCAGCAGCACAAACGTCTGTGGGCTTTGTGACCCCGTCACGGCTTCGCCACAAAAAACCCAGCCCAGAGTCTCTAAAAGTTAATAGCCTGTACAATGGAAAATCAACAGGAGCAGGGCAGAGTCGGCTTGTTCAGCCCTAACTGCTTTAGCAGCCGCGGAAGCCTCACGGAAGGATAAACCACTGATGATTTTTTTATTAGCTCAACAAACAAGAAGCTCAGCATTTGGTGTAGTGCTACTGCAGAGCCACAGGGATTAGGTTTCAAAGCCGTGGCAACTGCCATGCTTTAAGGAACTCGTTAGGCTGGAAATGGATATAGGCTCCCTCTGGAAGGCAAGGCAATCCAAATAAACACGCTGAGCACGGCGGCACATCCCGATGAACTTCCAGGGGACCCCCTGTTCCTTCCCCAGGAGCAAAGCTCAGAGAAGTGCCAGGGTTTGTGAGCTTCCAGGGGACCCCCTGTTATCTCTCCCTGAGGAGAAAAGCCCAGATCAGTGCCAGGGTTTAGAAATTTCCAGGGGACCCCTTGTTCTCTCTCCCAGGAGAAAAGCCCACATCAGAGCCAGGGTTTGTGAGGTTCCAGGGGACCTCCTGTTCCTTCACCAGGGCCAAAGCCCACAGCACTGCCAGGGGTAATGAAATGCCAAGGTACCCCCTGTTCTCTCTCCCTGAGGAGCAAAAACCACAGCAGTGCCAGGGTTTGTGAGGTTCCAGGTGACCCCCTGTTCTCTCTCCCTGAGGAGTAAAACCCACAGCAGTGCCAGGGTTTAGGAACTACCAGGGGACCCCCTGTTCTCTCCCAGGAGCAAAGCCCACAGCAGTGCCAGGGTTTAAGAAATTCCAGGGTACCCTCTGTTCTCTCCCAGGAGCAAAGCCCACAGCAGTGCCAGGGTTTGTGAGGTTCCAGGGTACCCCGTGTTCTCTCTCCCTGAGGAGAAAAACTCAGAGCAGTGCTAGGATTTAGGAACTTCCAGGGGACCCCCTGTTCCCTCCCCAGGAGCAAAGCCCACAGCAGTGCCAGGGATTTCCGTGGCTGTTCCCAATCCTTGCTCTCCAGGCCGAAGGAGAGCAGCAATCTCAAGCTCAGCAGGAGATCAGAGCGAGCAGCTGCCAAAGTAAGCCAGGCCTAGGGTTAGTGCTGAGCTCAAATGTTCATTTCAGGGCTCCATTTCACTGCTGCATCATTCCCACCCCTCAGCTCTGGCAGCATCCAGGAAGATTTTGCACGGACTATTTACAGGGCAAGGAAAACACTTCAAGCTTCTCCTTGAAAGCTCTGGAGCAAACATGACACCGGGAAATGGAGATGGTGGAATGGCCTGGAGATTTCTCCCTCATTTCCTAGGGAATATTTCCAGCCTGCTCCTCCAGCTTTTCCCCACTCATCTGTAACGAGTTCCCAAACCACTCCTTGTGGTCAAGCCAGATTTTTGTGCTGTTTGGCTTTTCGGGTTTCCCACAGTTCATTCCCAGGTCTTTTCCCCACACTGCCAGGAGCTTCAGCCTCTGCTTTACCCCACTCACCATCGTGTACAAAACCCCATTTTTCCAAAACAAAGAAAATCCTGATGGATGAAGGATGGAGAGAAACCTTTCTCAAGTGCAATTCTGATCTTATGAGGGAGGATTTTTGGGAGGATTCCTGCCTGAGAGATACAGAGCACTGATTGCACAAAGTCTAAACACTCCATCAGTGACAGGAGAAATATGTTGGAAATATGCAATTTTTTTTTTTTATTCTGGCAATTCCCTTATCATGTTCAGGATTCTGGTCAAATATCACAATCTAACACCTGTTTAATTGAAGTAAAAGTGCTGAAGTAATCAAACTCCTTTCCCTGTGGCATTAAAGACTAAAATCTTTCCACTGTTTAATACATGGATGTTCGAGGAATTTACTATCCAGATTTTACTGAGATACGTAGAAAATCCAGCATCAGTTAATGATTTTGGATGCTGTTTCAGGTTTGTGCCTGTCTTTAATCCTCCTGAAGCACAGCACTGCCAAGCTGTGTATTTTCTCACCCAAATTCCCAAATTAATTAACTCTGACAGGGGGTTTGTGTGCTGCTGTTACCCATAGTGTTTATATAAGGCCAGGCATAGCAGATTAGAGCATTACAATAATCTTTTAAAAATTAGCTATTAAAGACTCAGGAGGGGCATAAGTGAAGAGATTTAAACCAAAGGAGAGCAGGTTTAGATTAAAAATCAGGGAGAAGTTGTTACCTGTGAGGGTGGTGAGGCCCTGGCATGGTTTTCCCAGGGAAGTTGTGGCTGCTCCATCCCTGGAAGTGCCCAAGGGCAGGTTGGAACAACCTGAGATAGTGGAGGTAGAATTGTGGGACAGTGGGACAGTGGGACAGTGGGACAGTGGGATAGTGGGACAGTGGGACAGTGGGANGGGTGCCACCATCCCTGGGTGCCACCGTCCCTGAGTGCCACTGTCCCTGAGTGCCACCATCCCTGGGTGCCACCATCCCTGATTTTATGCCAGGCCCAGAGAATCTGCTCTCAGCTCCAGTGGATAAACACTGAGCTGCAGACACACAAGTCCTGGCAATCTCAGTTTGTATTTATGGAAAGCAGTGCAGGTGGGTTTATATTCCAAATAAATAAATACAAAACCACTTCAGAAGCCTTGGAAGTCAGCAGAGAGCAGCGTGGTGGGATTGGCTTCTCGTGTGCTGGGTTCACAAGAAAGTCCCAGTGGTCCCAAGTGTCACTGTGATGGGAAAGAGCCAGGCTGGAGAGAGGCCAGGAGATTCCCTGCCCTGAGTGATTAAACTTGGAGCAAAACCAACAGACAGCGAGAGAAAAGAGGAATTTTCCCAGGGACATGTTTCATTTGAGCAGGGATTTCTCCTTAGCAATTACCACTTAACAACAAATTAATCTTTGTGTGTCCCCTGCCCTGACTGCAGCCCCATGCAAAGGAGTGTCTGGTGGCACTGGGATCAAACAGACATCGAGGAATGTGCTGGAATTGTGACTGTTTCAATTATCACTTGTGATGCTGCTGCCTTTATTCTGTGCAGAGTCAAAGACAACTCCAGGGAAAGGCAGTGTGGTTTTTCAAGAGGCACTTTGGGCTCGCTGCTGCTCCCATTGAAGCCTCCAGAAAAAGCTGCCACTGAATTAGGAAATGCTGAGCACTCCTGAGAGCTGCACAAGTGCACGAGAAGTGCCTTACAAAGCTATTAGCTCACAACTGCTCTACAAGCTATGAGCAAGGAAAATAAAGGCAGCAAAGTAAAAGCAAAGCAAAGGCACAGAAATGTTTGAAAGCCCTTCCAAGCCATCACAGGGCTGACAGCCTGCAGCCCCTTTCATCCTGCTGCAGGCCACTTCAGCAGGCTCCAGGATTTAATTAAATGGAATGTTTATTTACACAGCTCAGGAGAGGGGCTGGGCAGCCACCAGAGCCACCTCAGTGAGGACTGAAAGGGTTGGGGGTTTGGCAGACTGCGACAGAAAATGAGGCCAGGATTGATGGAATTCGGAGTGATCTGGGCTGGGTGGCGTGGGCAAGCAGCACGACTTTGACTGACTCTTGGTTGGGAATTTTCTGGCACATCGAGAACCTCCTGCTGTGACCTAAGAGACACAAAAGGAGACCACGGGAGCAAAACCCAGCAGCACCCAGAGAGCCAGAGGGGCTGATCCCATGCGGGGTTTGTGGGGAGCTAAATGGGATGGAATGAAATGGAATGAAATAATGAAATGAAGTTCAATGAAATCCAAGGCCACGGAGTTTGCTGGTGGCACCTTGATAAACTGCAGAGATTGTGAGCTCCTGCGAGCAGCTCAGCCCCACCAAAGACGGAGCACAAGAATTGCTCAACTCCCGGGTTTGCTTTGGCACGGGGCGGGGACACCGTGGCACCGCTCGTGTGTACTCAGCGATTTTAGAATCCCGGGATTTCTCCTGGAGGTGGAATGAGAGCACTCGGCGCAGTTTCTGGCTGACAAATGAGGGAAATTAAGACTTTTGTTTTCACTGGGCTGTCAGTTCACATTTAGCAGCGGGGCTCGAGTTCCCTTGCTCAGTTATTATGTGAAAAATGACACAAGGTGCTGGGATTTCAGCAGTCACTCAGCCCCTGACCACCTTTTTTATTCACAAACATTTGTATTCCCCAAAAGGTGAATGTGGAAGGAGCTCTCCCTTCAGACAACTCAACCAGACTTTGCAGCTGCCAGAGTATTTGAGGAGCAGCCCAAATTCATTTATCCATTTAAAGGTTTTGCTTTCATTGCCTCAGATGGAGGGAGCTGTGATTCAAAGGGCTGCTCTTCACTAAACCTGGCTTTAAGGATGCCCATGGTTATACCCAGGCTGAGGGAGGCCCAGGGTTTGCCCAAAAAGCAGCAGAACTGGTGCTTTACTTCACTGATTCCTTCACTCAGCTCTGACAGGAGAAAAATCTGGCATTGCTGCAGAAATATCTGGCATTCTTTGCTGTCCAGAATACAGAAAAGAAGGCTGGATTTAAGGAAATCATTTTAAACTCAGGGAGCTGCTGCACAAGAACAATTATTGTTGTACAAGAGCAATTATTGGCTGTTTCCTCTTGCTCATCTCCACCCTAAAAGAGAAAATTCTTTAAGCAGAAGCAGACACTGGAGCAAAGGTTTTCTGTCTCTTTTCCATGCACTGCTGGAGCAGAGTCAGCTGGTGGCACAGAGAGGGGGGATCTGTCATGAAGAATGCTTTAAGTGGCATGGTGCAGACTCTGGAAAACCCTACACAGACTTTTTTTTGTTGAAAAAGGTCAGGGAAAAAAAAAAGAAAAAAAAAAAAAAAGAGAGAAAGCTAATCCTTGAAAAATAATCTTCCAAATAAACAGAGAAGGGATCAGCACAGGGTTTGGAGGGACAACCCAAGAATGATCCTTTCTTTAACAACATGTGACCTTCCACCTTAATTCTTTCTTTATTAATCATTGACTTTTTGTCTTTGAGAGTGATAAAAATGGAAACCCCCAGAAATAAAGGAAAATTGAGATGAAACTCACAGCAAAGTGGTAATTTTAGCAAAATATCTGCCCAGCATCTGTGTTGAGGAGTTGTGACCCTGGTTTTGTGTCAGCAGCTCTCACATGAAGAGAAGTTCACCTTAAAATAACCTTGCACAGCCCCACAGTCTTCTGATACCTGATTGTACGACCACTTATTAACACAAGCCATTGGGAATGTGTATTTTAAATCCTGGGAAGGCAAATCAGTGTTTCCACCTTGCTTTTCCTATTGCACATTTCGAAACGTGGCGAGTGATACAAAGAATCTGCATAAAAATGGTAACTGCTGGTAAGTCACCCAAAGAGAGGGGGGAAAAACCCAACTAAAACAGGTCCAAAATTGGAGTGATAACTGCAGATCGAAACAACAACAACAAAAAAGAGATTTAGTTAAAGATGAGAAAAAAAAAAAAAAAAACCAACCTGCAAACCAGATTCTGCAACTTTTGTGCCAAATGCCTCATTTTGGAGTGAAATCAGCACTGACTGCTGAAAACCCTGCACGGTCCAAGGCCCCAGTGAGCTCCAGAGAGACCTGGCACCCCGATTCCCCAGCAAGGATGATTTATAACCTCACTCTGTAATTGCCCCCTTGGAGCAGGGCCCGTTTTGAAGCCTTCCCTAACGAGCTGATTTGGGGCTGGAATTCTCCTAACGCCGCCTGGCAAAAGTTGGAAGTGAAAATCTTTAAGAGTGTTCAATTTTTAAAAGATTTACTGGGAACATAATAGCAAATATGGTTGGAATCAGGAGCCAAAGGGGTTTTTTTTTTCAGCCTGGAGAGAGCAAGTAGTCTGTTGTTCCTTACATCTGGAACAGTAGTAATCTATTCCTTAAGCCTGAGCAATCAAATTACTCTAATTTTCTGTTGTCTTGGCTTGAATAAATATTTTCAAGACAAGTTATGTTAAAAATATGCACACGCCGACTGCACAGTGAAATGTGCTTAACATCTGTGCTTGCACTTCAGTGGGGCAAGATGGAAAGGTATCCCAATGGAAAGGGACTGCAGAAAAATCACTCCCTTTCCACTGGAATTAATAACCTACTAAAGAATAACTGGTGGACAAAATAGGGGGATTTAAGTGAATGATAGAGAAATAGATGGAGAAATAGAATATGCAGAACTAGGGAGAAAATAGATATAGGAATAGGGGGGAAACTAGGGGAAAATTAGACTTAAAGAGAGGTTGGAATTCCTGTGGCAGCTGCACAGGAATAAATCTCAAAGGGGTGGTGGGCTGAAAAAAAGAATTTTCCATCATTTCATGGGATCCGGCTCTGGTTGGGCTGATTGGGCAACTGGGGGGAAAAAAAAAAAAAAAAAGTGAGAAAAAATTTAGGGCTTTTCTGCCTCTGGAATCCCCTCACAGCATTTGCAGGTCTCACTCACGTGAGGAAAGGATTTGGGTTTTTAGGAAAAAAAAATGGAAGATTGGGACTTTTTCATTGCACTACCAAGAACTGAAAACTTTTGAGACATTGAGTGAAAAACCAAGGGGCAATAATTATAATTCTTCTTCAATGATAATTTTACATATATATATATATATATAAATAATTAATTTTGGCCAAAAGCAGCAGGAAGGAAATGCAGTAGGAAATGTTTTTGCCTTTCCAGCAGATGGGAAGGCACAGGCTGCAAGGCTCTGACCCTGAGCACCTCCAAGGGCAGGGGATGAGGGGAAAACTGTGTCAGATTTGGGATCAAAGCCCCATGTGCTTCTCATTTTCCCCCCTCTGCACCAGGGACGGGCTGACAGCCGTTTCTTAAACTGCAACAGCACTTCCAGCCTGAAACAGGTCACTAAAGGAGAAGTTATTTTTCATTTCCAAGTCCCCACTTACATTCCAACGGAAGGAAGAAATTGAAGGCACTTAACTCTTTTTCTCTAAAACAGTTTTTCTCTCCCATTACTTTTTCCTGCAATATCAGGACACGGGGAATAGATCTTGGGATGAAGATCTTTTTCAAAGGATTCTTTTTCAAAGAATTGTCTTCTGCCATTTTTCATCTGAAGAAGTCAAGACTTGGAATGGTTTTTCCCCTAATGGGCAGAGCCTGGTGGAGTGGGAAGCTCTGGCTTGGAATGCAGATGTGCACATCTGTAGGTGTTTATTCCTGCTGTGCAGGTTTAAAAAAAATAAAGAGTTGATGGTCTCCCTTCAACTTAAAATCTTAAAACTGGTTTAAAGTCTCAGCATTTTGAAAGCCTTTGCCCTCTCCTGCTCTCCCATTTAGATGTTTGAGCTGCCACCACAATTCCAAGCTCCTCCCTACAAACACAAACGTGGCTTTGCTGTCAACTTCTGGACCAGCATTCCAGCAAAACATCAGGAAACCCAAAACACCCCTGAAGTTGGGACCCTTCTCACTGATATCTTTGCTGCTGCTCAGATCCACATTCCCAGAGCAGAGGGAGGGGAGGGGATGAGGAAAGCCAAGAGTTTTCTCTGTGCTTTGAAGAGAGAATTATGTCTGTTGAGATAGAGAGTAATTGATGTTGAAAATGCACCAATAAATTAATATCACAGCAAAGCCCAATCCCAGGATTTATGGGAAGGCAACCCAGGCCCTTTGGTAAACAGATCTGAAGTGCAGACGATCGGGGAGGATAAGAAATACAGAAGCTTGGGTTGCTTCCAACTGAGCAGATTAATGTCAATATTTAAGAAAGCCCCAGAGAAAAGGGGGAAAAAAAGATAAAAATTCAGCCATCTGAACAAAATATTGTATTGTGCCAGGGCTGGAGGATTATCCAAAGAGCAAAATTTCACCCTGCTGCTCTTGATGTGTTTGAGTCTATCTGATGGCCTGGAAGTGCCTCTCTTTGGGAAGAGTGAGGTTGGAAGTGCTCACCTTTGGCATTTTTGGAGGTTGGAGTGGCCATCCTAAAGATTGTTGAAACCAAGTTGTGCTGGGAGATGAGAGGACAGAGCACTGAACTCAATTTCATCAGTTTGGGCACGACTTGGATGAGTTTCAAGGTTTTGAGGACAGCCAGAGTGGGCTCCCACATCCCAGTTTTCCAGGGGCTCTCCTGTGGATTCCTGCATTTATCCCAGGTTCCTTCAGTTCCTGGGTGCTCCAGATTGTCTTCAGCTTTCCAACGTGGAGTATTTCATTTTATTACAGTTTTATACCCTGTTCCACAATGTGTGGGAAGGATTAAAAAATTCTATGTGAACCTATTCAGACAATATTTAAACTGCACTTAAAACCCTTCTGAATTTCTCAAATATTTCTTTTCTCCTTTCTTAAGGAATTTCTCAAATGTTCCATTTCTCCTTTCTTAAGGAATTTCTCAAATATTTCATTTCTAATTTCTGCTCTTTAAAACACACCACAGCTTTGAAAGAAGCTGTCTATCATTTTATTTTTCTGGTTTTATTTTGCTAATATCTTTGTTTCATTGGGGCTGAGCTGAGCTAATTCTCTGTAACTGATCTGGGTATCATTTAACTCCTGTGGGTGTAAACTTTCCCCCTTAAGACAATTTTAAAATTATATTTCTAATCCTCTTATCTCACCCCTATATCATCCATCCTGCTTGTAGGTTTTCTGGAGAGAATGATTTAATTATGAATGAATTCTTTCCATTTGGATTTGTTTATTTTTAGGAGAGATAAGTTATCTTCCTCTCCATGAGAGACAGCAATTAAAATATTTCTAATTATAAATTTGAGAGTGGTGCAACTCCAAGGACTTCACTGATTGTTTGCTGGGGTGGCAGGAATAGAAGTGATGGAATCATGTTGGAAAATTGATGAGCCTGTGAATTTGAACATCTCGATGAAGGGATAGGAGCAGGCAAAGTAAGAGAATTGCAGATTTTGTGGAATAAATGCCAGAGGGCCTGTGGAGAATTACTAAGGATGAGCCAAAGCAATGTCGTGAGGGGCTCCACATCAAGCTGCTCCCACTTTTTCCCTTTTTAAGAGTTGTGGTTTTATTTGGAACCTCTTTTTAGTCCAAGAGAGGTTTCTGCACTGTGCTCCTGGATGAGGCTCCTGCTTTGGCATCTCAGGGGAAATCCCAGTTTTCCACCTTCACCTGGTGCTCACAGGGAACCAACACCCCACCAGCAATATTTGCAACCAAAAGCTCAGGAACAGAGTGGGAATCTTATTCCCAGCCCACACCAAGGCCTTCCCAGGCACACCAAACATTTCCCTGGATGTGGAATTCCCTTCAGTTTCTCCGAGTTGTTTTCCAGCTGGAGACGCTGTTTTTGCTGCTGCCATCATTCCATGAATCCACTGGCCACATCCTGATAATCCCTCCCTTCAAAGCTTGGGAGAGGAGCAGCTGGAGCAAGGGCTGGCCAGCAAAAAGGGCTTCCAAGTTTCCGAGCTGGCTTCACTTGAAAAGGAGGATAAGCACGGCTGCACTGGCATTTGGGATTTACTGCAACGCCAGTCCCGGCCATCCTCTGCAAAAACAACTCCAGGATGTTCTGTCTGATGCACCTTGAGGAAAGTTTGAGCCTTTTCAAGGTGCTGATGTATTAATTACTTGGTGAAGACCTTTAGTTATTCATGGTTTCTTTCTCCAAAAAAAAAAAAAAAAGGAATAAAAGCAGTATTTGTGTTGTTAATGGAAAAGGAATTTAAACAGGAACTTCTGGGACAAACTGTCTGCAGTTCTCCTATAATCAATATTTTTTCACATAAACAAGAACCTAGAAATAACTCATATTTATAAATATGAAGCATTTTGGAAGAGACACATGGACTGTGTGTGTCATAGCAGAGAAGATCCATGGATTTTCAATTAACATGGTCCATTTACCTAACAAATACACTGTGAGAAACTCATAAAACAGATAAATATGGGCAGGGATTCACAAGAATTCTTCCCTTCAAGCTCAGGAACTTGGGATCATCCTTGGCATTCAGGCTGGGTTTTTGTGGTTCTAGTCCCTTTTTGATAGGGACCCTCTTACAGCTGAGGATTTAAACACAAACTTAAGTCTCAACTCAACTAAACTTAACTTTACTAAAGTTACTTAAAATCTCTGCTGGGCTGGGCCCTGGAATACATTCAGGAAAAATGGGTTTGAGGGTCTTTTGTTAAAGTTTTACTGGGTGCACAACACATTAAGTGTGCTCCATGTGCTTAATTAACATTCCTGCTGAGATTCCCTGCAAAGTTCAGCAATATGGGATTCTTCAAAGGACTGGCTTCAACCTTTGACCCTCCGGAGCATTTCTCAGGAGTTACAAGGATGGATAAACCATTAAAACCATTCCAAGTTGCTCCTTCCACAGTGAATTGTGTTGTATTGATACAAATGTCCCCGAGAGTTTGCTTTCAGGGAGAAAGAGCACCAAAAGGGACTTTGGTGATGGAAAAAAGGCCCTGGGAAGGTTGTTTATGGTGGGTACCTTTCAGTGGAGGAGGGAAAGGAGAGGTCTGGAAGGTCTTCTCCTTCATCTGTGCCTCAGGGAAGTTATTGCATCCCTGGAAATGTCCAGGGTGAGGCTGGATGGGGGTTGGAGCAGCCTGGGATAGTGGAAGCTCTCCCTGCCCATGGCAGGGGTGGAATGGGATGATCTTTAAAGCCCCTTCCAACCCAAACCGTTCCATGATTCCATGATCTTACTCTCAACGGGAATTCCACGTGGCATATGGAACATTCCCAGTGGCTGTCAAACCCTTCCCTTCACAGGGAGTCAGGAGCTGTGAGCACTCCATGGCACAGAATTGTCCTGTGCCAAAAAATAAGAACGAGCTTCTGCTGTTCACCTGGAGCATTGGACTGTCCCATCCAGAGACCTGCTTTTCAAGAGACAACTTCAGTCATGAAGAATCTTCTCCTTTTCCCTGCTGCCAAGGAGCAGCAGAAAAAACATCCAAATTCTAGGAATAAAAAGCATGGACAGGCCATGGTGCCAGCACGGACTCACTCCTGAGATGTCACATTTTCCTTGTGGCAAAATGTGCTGTGTGACAGATCCAACAGCACCAACTGCTCTTTGCCAGGGTATTTAAGGGGTGTGGGATGGTTTGAAGCCTTTGCCACCCTTCCTGCTGTGATGTTGGTGGCACTCTCCAACCAGCTGCTCCCTCTCTGAGTGATCCCTTCTGGAAAGTTTCCAGTGTCTCTTGGTGACTGGGGTGACTTCAGCAGGGCTGGGATATGAATTACATTTTATTAAATGTCACGCTGAAGTGCTCAGGCACTGAGGCACAGCCTATTAGTAGCTTTAAGATTTCAGTGTTTTGGTGGGAAGGCTTCAAAAACTGAAGTATGTTTTCCTTGGCCAAAGCTGCACCATTAGATGCAGTTTCTCCTGACATTTTCAGAATTGTTTTATGGCTGTTTCCATGGAGGTCGAGAAGGAAATGACTGTTCCAGGAATGCTTCGATAGCATCCACTGGCAACACAAAAGGCTGAGTTATGGAGCTGCACTCTGGCCAGGCTGATGGTGTGATGATTAACAAGTTGTGCTGCCACCAGGGCCCCGAGCTGGGAATGCTGCTGGGAATACCCTTCCTAAGCCCAGCTCCAGTGATTGATCCAGCATCTTCCACTTCATACATTTCCCTGCATGCCCAATTATCAGATTTTCTTCCTCTCTGTTTCATCAGTCACAGTCATTATTTGCATTGTTTCCCTACCAGCTGCCAGACATCCAGAGATCAAACGATGAAACCCCCCCAGCTCCTTTTTTTTTATTTTATTTTAAAGAAAGTGACTCTGCTTAAGACTTCCCTAAGAATGGGGATTGTAAATTTATTACCTTCACTTGCTCTGAGGAAGCTGTTAAAGGCATCAGGAAGCAGCCAGATAACCAAGGCCATAAAATACTTTAGAAATTAATGAATGAAAGATGGGCTGAAGCCACAAAGTGTGGGTCTGGTTCTGGTTTTTGAACTTGTGCAGAGTTCACAGATGCTCACGGGCACGGCTTTTATTCCAGAGAGTAAAGCACCAGTGCTCAAGTTTAGAGCAGAATCAAACTTTTCCCAAAGCTCAGAGTTATCCCAAATCCTTGGGTTTTGTTCTGATACATGGCTGAAGTGATTCAGAAATGCTGTGAGCTGGGAACTGCTACAGCTGCCTTTTGTCAGGCATTTCCTGAGACAAGGCTGGAGAAAATATCCCTGGTGCTGCTGCCACCAGAATTGCCTGCCTGAGAGAGCACTGCTGAGAGAGAATGGGATTCATCCCTGCCTAAAAGAATCCAGGATCTCAATGGATAAACCACAGGATGGGGAATGGATGGAGCAATGGTGGGGCAAAATGATAGATTTAAAAGCAGTGCCCACCCTTTAGTCCTCCTGAGCTGAGCACCTTTGCCAAAAACAGGAGAGAATTTGAAGTCTTACTCAAGTTCTGCTGAATTCAGAGAATTCTCTACTGATTTCACAGAATTAGAGAATCACAGACTGATTTGGGTTGGGAGAGACCTTAAAAGATCATCCTGTTCCACCCCTGCCATGGCAGGGACAACTTCCACTGTCCCAGGCTGCTCCAAGCCCTATCCAGCCTGGCCTTGGACACTTCCAGGGATCCAGGGGCAGCCACAGCTGCTCAGGACAACACTTTAAATAGATTCCTTGAACTTGAAATCTGTGTTTTTCAAACTGGTGCCTCTATTGACACCTTTTGTTTGGACAGGGAGAAATAAAGTCTTTGTGTCTCTCCCTGTCTCATCATTCAGAAAGAGAAACATCCCAGAGGAAAGGATGGGGGATGAGAGAGCTCAAGGACATCCCACACCCAGATGTGTTCAACCCGTCACACTTCCCTACATTCCCACCTCCTGAAGGTGCAAGGGAAAGAAAATTCCCTTTTTTAGAATAAAATACTTTTTTGTTTCTTTTCCACACCATCCCTTAGACACCCACAGCAGCACAAGGCTCACTATTCATTTTTCTTCTCCAGTTCCTCTGTCTCCCAACTCTGCTGGCAAACTGGGACTTGTCCACTGCAGATGCTCCCAGTTTCCCTAAGCACAGCCCATGGGACCAGCAGGGACAAGCCATGGACCACCCACAGCCCAACAGGGCAACTAAAACAGTCTCTTACATACAAAAAAATAATGTTCCAGAATTATTTGATGTATTTTTAGCCTCTTTTAAGGCACTTCAGCAGCTGGGAACAAGGTGGGAAGCCAGAACTGTGAGCCAAGATCCAAAATCCATTGAAGGCTTTTCCATGGATTGCCTTTGGATCAGGATTGCTCCAGCCCAGAGATCCTCCACTGAACTGCTTTGGGGATTATATTCATGGTTTCCTTCACATTTCATACGTGAGCTTTAAAGAATTGCACCCCACAAGCATTTTAGGAAATAAAGATTTATTCACAGAAAAACCTGTGTGAGAATAAATCTTGTCCTTAAATGTGCAGAGCAGAGGATGGAGATGAGAAGAATTATTTTACACTTTATAGTGCCTTGAGCTGTAATTTTATTTATAGCATCTATTTGAACTGAGATGGTCCCAGAGAGGTGAAAGGACAGCTCAGCTCCAGCTTTAGATAATAGGTCAGGTTTTTCCAAGCACTATCTGAGATTTTTAAACTGAAATTAAATACCAGGCTGCAATCTGGCCCTCTCCACTCTTTAAGGATAATTACAGAAACAAAAGATTTGTTATTAAATCACTGACATTTGGGATACAAACTTGAGGAAAAAATTGTAAAAGTAAAAATAATTCAGATTAAACTAAAAATCACATTTTTAATGAAGCTTGGATTGGGCTGCAATGTGAGAGTGTGGAGTATGAGGGTTAAAGGGATAAGGGGAAGGAAGTGTTCCCTGTGATGGTGGGGAGGGGATGGGATGGAATTCCCAGAGAAACCAAGGCCAGGCAGGACGGGGCTTGGAGCAGCCTGGGACAGACCCAAATCAGAATCAGTCTGAGATTTTCAAACAGCTCATCAAGTGCATGATGGGCTTTCTGTAATTACTCTGATTTGGTTAATTACTACACTGATGCACAGCATCCTTAGGAATTCCACTCCCACAGTGACTGCTCCTTATTCCAGGCTCTTCCCAGATTTTGCACAGAGCCCCAGCATTAACCCCAGCCATGTGCACCACTTGCAGAAAAAGGAGCAGCAGAAAAAGGAGCAGCACCATTTTCTTAATAGTCAACAATCACAAAAATTTCATGAGGCAACTCATCATCCCCACCCTAAAAGAGATTTCCAGGCTGCCCACACCAGCAGCACAATAATTCATATTTAGGGGAAAAGAAAATTCTCCTGAACTAAGGAGGATGCTTATTTTTCCATCTGAAAAAAATTTTTTAAAAATTGCTGTGAGACTGAATCAAGTGGTCAAATGGTTTAGCAAAAGTTGTTACAAGAAACCACCTCCTCAAGCTAATTCCTTTCTGAGACAGAAGCCATTCTAACCCTCCAACAATGAGCTTTTTGGCAGCACATGCTCTGGAAATAACTGTCCATTCTCCTGACAGCCTTCTTCCTGGATTTTTTTTTCCCCTTTAAATCCCATGAATGAAGGATTACCAGGATTTATGTAGCTATTTAATACCTCCAGGAAAGAAAAAGCACACAGCGCAGGAAGAGAAACAACAGGTATAGAATGGATTTATCATAATTTAAGTTCAACTGGCCAATAAATTTATCCTGACATTGACTGATAAATGTCGGGACTATTTGAACTTGTTTCCTGGATTGTGAAAATTCTCCTGCAGCTGCTTCCTCTGGCTGGATTTTAGGCAGTCAAGAAGGACAAATCAGAACAATTGGTAACAATTCACTCCGTTTGCATCACAAAAAGTTTTGATTTGGGTTTGGAGACACCAGGATTATATGCCATTTGTCTGGCTGGATTTTCATACTCTTGGATAGGTTTTAAAATATTTTTATATCATTTTAAAAGGTAATTCTTTATATATCTTGTTGATTCAACCAGTTAAAAGTTAATTCTTCCAATTTCTTGTTGAGTCAAGCAGAGCTGAGAAAACTCAGCTGTTTCTCACCGTGACTGCAGGATTGGATCCACTTCCCCAAGAAACGCCCTGAACACTGAATGCTCCTTTATCACCTGAACTAAATCTCCTTTTTATCCCGACTGCTGGGACCCACCCTGTGATATATGTTCTAAAATAAATCCGTGTATCAAGTGTGTTATATGTTATAAAATAAAACTGTGCTACAAGTTTAAGTTTCCAAAAAC
>JANPWX010000155.1:146675-174121 GCA_024734555.1 Trochalopteron elliotii | reverse complement strand
GAGAGGAGAGGAGAGGAGAGGAGAGGAGAGGAGAGGAGAGGGCTTTCCATCTGAGGCTGCAGTGGATGCCACAAGGAATAAATCCCTAGGAAAGCCAGCTCATGGCTCACACTGGGCTCCATTTCACATTGCTCATGCTGGACAATTCCTGGGGGAGGGAATAGCTCAGCCTGGCCGGAAGGGAAGAGCAGTGAGCTCTGGTGGCTCCCTGGCTCCAGCTGAAACCCACCAAGGGCTGGGGACTGCTGGCTCCACCCTGGTGTCCTTATCACTGATCCCTGCTGCTGCCAAGGATTCCTGGAGAGCAGGAGCACAGCAGGGGATGGAGGGGTTTGGGGTATTTTTCTGTTCCTCCAAACCCCATTAATTCCAGTGTTGTCTGCCAGCCTGTGCAGATGAGGAGGAGCACAAACCACCACCTGACAGCTCTTCTGTTCCTAAATTTCTAGATTTTTACAGGTAATAGATGCTTAAACCCTCATCCTGTCTGACAGCAAAGAGAGGAATGCTGGAAAAAGTCCCTCTGGGTGTCATCTGGGCCTGGAAATGATAAGTGATTTTAAGGAAAAAGAGGAAAATTATGTTTTCTGCAGTAAATTTCAGGATATTTTACATACAGAATCAGAGAATATCCTGACAAATGAGATTTGAGGGTTTTGAGTACAATAAGAGAGATGCAATGATCAAACCCTGGGATCAAAGCAGGGGGAGAAGATGGATGCTGGTTTCATTTCCCCACAATGGACACGCTGTTGCAGAGGGAGCTGGGGGAGGGAAGGAGCCCCTGTCACATTCCCTGAGTGCTGCCCTTGGAGGAGCTGGCCTGGAGCTGCTGACTTTTCACGTCCCAACGGGGTTTGGAGCAAGGCTTCAAACCAGCCTTTGATCTGCTGCAGCCCCAGCCGGGTTTGGATGCTCCACAGTTTGACTCCGACCTCTTTGAAGATTGGGTTTTGCTGCCTAAAGAGCTCATCTGCTTTTGAATGGCTCTTCTGGCTGAAGCCACTCCACCTTCAGGTGACAGTGTGTGGTTTTTGAACCTAAAACCAACAAATCAGCGTTGGATTGTGTTGGTTCTTCACTGCTGGGGAGTAAGAGGTTAAATCCCTCTCCATTTTAACGCAGGATTTTAACTGAATCCAACACTCCTAGTTAACATTAGAAAAAGGAACGGGCATACTGTGCTCTAATAAATTTTTTCTTGGCTCCCTTCTCTTTGAATCTTGGGGAGGGGGAAGAGAGAGAGAGAGATTAACTATTTGGGCTGAGTGCTTTTTAAATTGTCAAAAAGCTTCCAAAATGCATGAGCTTGCTGTCCTGACAGTCCCAGTGAGGCAGGTCAGACCCTCGGGGTCTCTGAGGCTCACATCAGCCCATCCAAGGATGTCAGAATCTCATTTAACACCTTATAAAAAGCCCCAAAACGGTGACATGGTCAGACCTGGCCAGAAGAATGCTTTTCAGTTTGTTTAATCAACAATTGCTGGTTAACCTGGCAACAAGCATGGAGTGAAATCATGTTGAAAACTTCAGTGAACCAGTCTGAATGTCTCACTTTTCCCCTCTTCTGCTGGGAAATCAGCAACATTGCCATCTACTCCTGCCCCTTCCCTGTGCAAAATTATTCCCTCCTGCACCCTGGAAAGTTTATTCCATGTTGCTGCAGCTAAACCAAGCACAGAGTTCTCACCACCTAACTTTTACAGTTAATCCTCGAGGCTACCAAATCCTGCAAGGAGGATTTTTCATTCCTGACTCTTGCTCTGCATTTTCCATTTCTCAGTTTCACCCAGCACTGCCTTGGACTACGTTAAAACAGCTCCTCTCTTCCCCTGGTTTTTTTTTTTTTTTCCTTTTTTTCCAACACCGCCCACTTCAAGGGGATCAGCACTTCCCACAGAGCTGAGCTCGGAGGGGAGAATGTGGCATCTGGAATGACACCATGTGGTAACCATTAGCAAAGGCTGAATCATAATAATTATAAATATTCTTGGAGGTAACACATCCCTGTACATCCCTTCCCGCCCTCCAAAGTCCTTGGAGGGCTGGAAAACTGCGTGGCCTTGAGGCTGGGGGACAGGTGTTGATTTGGGGGGGTTTGTTTTATTCATTTCTTTCATTCAAAGGAGTTTCTCAGAGCTTCCAGACAGATTTGGGGAGTCTTTAAAGTGATTTTAAGGAAAAAGAGGGGAAAAATGTTTTCTGCAGTAAATTTCAGGATATTTTACATACAGAATCTGGGAATATCCTGAGTTGGAAAGGATCCACGAGGATCATCCAGTCCAACTTCTGGCCCTGCCCAGGACACCCCAAAATCCCACCCTGGGCATCCCTGGCAGTGCTGTCCAAACCCTCCTGGAGCTCTGGCAGCCTCAGGGCTGTGCCCATTCCCTGGGGAGCCTGTTCAGTGCCCAGCACCCTCTGGGGGAAGAACCTTTCCCAAAATCCAACCTAAACCTCCCCTGACACAGCTCCAGCCTTTCCTTTGGGTTTGTTTATTGTTTATATCTATCACTTTATTTATAGTATTTATTTATAGTATCACCCCAAAGCATGTGATCATATCACCCCAAATCTGTTACCTCATGCTTATTTATAGTTCAAATGTCTCACTTTTGAGCATGTCTAAAGGCATTAGTAAGACTGCAGTATAATCTCCTTTTTCCTTCCTTCCTTCCTCCAGAATTTAGCTTGGAAATTTTGGTGTTTTTCTGTGCTGATCACCTACCTGCTAATCCAATTCCCAAATCAAGGCCTGGCACCTGACCACAACACAGCAAACCTACAGGATGTTAAAATACAGTGTTTCAGGAGGGGAAGAAAACTATTAAAAGGTTGGAATCCAAAACTCTCCTGCTCGAGTGGCCAGAAGGATTCCTCCAGAACTCCCAGGAAGAGAAGAGGCTCCATCACAACGTTCCATGGAGAAGCAAACACAAAAGGACGTGCTGAACTCACGTTGTCCTAAGCCAGGAATTCAGAGAGTTAAAAACCCACTGGGGCAATAGAAACCTTCATTCCTGGCTTCCCAAATCCCAGTGGCCAAGAGCACAAAAAGCTCATTCAGCTGCTCATTTCTCAACAGAGTCTAATCAAGAGGGACTGTGGAGTGGCACAGGCTTGCTGAGAGAGAATGGCAGGGAGAGAGGAGAGGTGCCTGAATAATAACATTTAATAGCTTTGAAACTTGAGAGTTACCTCCAAAATAAAGCCATGGCTGGGAACAATGGTATTCCAGAAGCTCCTCACTGAATGACTGAATGCATTGTTTAAATCCACGGGACATTTTATTATAAATAACTGGTGGTGGTGTTCAGTAACGCTGAGGTTTGAAAAGGCTCCTCAGTGGAGAGATATTGTTGAAATATTTATCTTGCACTGTTTTTTTGGATTTTAATTCTAATGCTGTGTTTAGCTGACAAATGAGATTTGAGGGTTTTGAGTACAATAATCTGGTGTATTCACCTCAGAGCTTTTCTTTTACAGCTTCTTCAGCCAGCTGGAGCTCTCCCTTTGCAGGATCTGTGAGGGATGGATGGAAAACAAATGCAGAAACCTCTGGAGTTAACAGCCACCTCAGCCACCCTGTCTTTATCAAGACTGTGCATTTTGGGCTATGCCAAGTGTTAATAAAAACAAATGCACACCTCCAGGCTCTCTTTAAATGCAGAGTTTAAGAGCAAAAGTAAACTGCAGCCACTTCTGTTATCTGGGGCGGTGTCACACTGGGCTCTGAAATAATCAGAATGAACCTGGAAGGTCTTCGAAGTAAAACTGCCTAAACCTAATTCAACAAAGTGAAATCAGTGCTTTAAAAGTCTTTACATCCTTGAGGATTTCAGCCTCCTGCACGGCAGCATCCCCACGCTGAGGCTCCCAGGCTTCATTTCCCCCCAAGCCCTAAAGCTCCTCCAGTCCCGGATCACGTTACGGGGTTGTGTGGTGGAGCCTGGGCCCTGCCAAGAAAATGTCTTCAGCCTTCCTCTTACAAATATGGCAATGATCAACCCCAAGCATGATGGGGAGCTTGATTGTGTTTCAAGCAATTTAACATGTTGCAACAACGTGGTGCTCGGCGCTGCCCCGTGGAGCCACGCCGGGATCCGGCGGCCTGGAAACGCCGGGGCTGTGGGGCTGGCCCACAAAGCTGATCCACATCAGCAACCTTCACCTTGTGACTCATCTCCCTGAGGTCAAGGTAACGCATGGAGAGGAAAAACTGAGAGGGCTGCTTGCAAAACTTGGCTCCAGCAGTGCAATTCAGCACTCGGGGCTTGGCTGTGCCCGACCTCAGCTGCCACTCCAGGGCCCCAAATGCTTCCGTGTTCCCAGGGATTGCTGCAGGACACCAAAAAGTGACTGTTCCCTTGATAAATTCTGCCAGAGTGGTTTCCTCTTGCCAAACATCTCCCTGCAGAAGGCAGGTAGAGCCACAGCCACCACTCCAGAAGATTCCATGAGTTGGGGTTGAGGATTTGGGTTCAGCTCCCCAAACACTTCCACTCCTGTGGCAGGTGCAGGGACGACACAAGGAAAGAGGCAGACACAGGCATGCAGCAGGTCAAGGGAAGGCTTCTACTACTCTATTCTACAAATCTGACTCCATATATACATTTTTACAAAAGGCCAGAGAGTGGCTACACAGGTTGCCACCTCTTGACCTGGATGGTGAACACCATCCATCACATTTCTCCACCCATAGCAGAAAAATGTAAACAATAGATAAATGCTAAAAATACATATTGTTTTTGTGAAGCTGCGTGAGAAACTCCAGTTCAAGACTGTAACAATCAAAAGGCTTTTGCATCAGGGCAACACACTTCAACCACTCCTGCACAGCAAAGGGTGAACATATCCCCAAAAATCACCTTCCCTTGTGTGAGGGGAGCTGTGACACCATCAGACCAGAGATGTCATCACCTGGGGTTCATTTGCATCACAGAATCCCAAAATGCTTTGGGTTGGAAGGGGCTTTAAAGATCATCTCCTTTCACTATCCCAGGAATCATTTGATAACAATTGAATCATTTGATAACAACTGAATCATTTGATAACAATTCACTTCTCTTTCTTTTTAATATCCAGGGCACATTAAAACCACAGAAATGTACTTTACAATAGCGAGCAGTGCAATACAATGGCATAGATAACAACTTGGGAATAATTTGTAGATCAGCAACCACAAAAGCCCTACGAATAACAGCTGCTGTATTTACATGTCAACAGATTGGATATTCCCTGATGATCCAGATAAACAACTCCACGTCTCTGGGAAACAAACAGGCACGTGAGATGCAAAGCAAACAAAACCACAAAAGACCAAAGGATGCCAAAGGGAGCTCTGAAGGCATTCCCAGGGCTGCCAGAGCAGGTATTCCAGAGGGAACTCCAGTTACAGTTCATGTGGATGTAACTGCTCCAAAGCACTGCAAACCCCACTCACACAGAAATGTCCCAAATCACCTGGGACCTTTCAGGGACAGCAGAGGCCTCTCCCTCATATTCCACAACATTATAAGAGCACAGCAGTAAATTATTCTCAGTGGGGAAAAAAGTCATTTTCCTCGTTTCAAGCCATGCTGGTCCACAGAGGACATTTCCCATCACTCAATCCATACTTTTAAAGCTGTGGATTCCAAACCTTATTGCTACTTCCTTGGAGCTTTTATGAAGCCTGAAGTTCTTCCTTGGAGCTTTTTTTTTTACATCAAGCTTTTATGTGGACAGATGCAAGAGCAACAAGATTCCTGAATTCCTGATTCCTCCCTCTGCACTACAAGTAGGGTTTGCTGATGAGTTGTTAGAAATTATCCATTTAAAAATCCGAGTAAATGTTCCTGTCAATCCTGACAGTGGTTTCAGGTTTTAGAAGATAAAGCTAGAGAGTTGCACCAGGGACAGCTGTTCCTGTTGGCACCACAGGCTGTGTCCTGAGGAACCACAAACCATTTGAACACTTTGATTCTGGATTGGGAAAACCTATAAAAACACAGCCAGACACCTGGAAAAGGCTTTTGCACTGCAAAATGGGTATTTTTTAACAACTTCTTCAAACCTGTCATTGGAGCTGCGAATTCAGCTGGCGTGTGGCACAAACTTCACTGAAATCAGTTTAAAAAGTGAGCAGCCCTCTAAGAAACAGCCTTTAAATTACAGTTTAAATTAAATCATTGAAAGCCTGTTTTTAATGTTTGAAGTAAATGAAAATAGAGAGGGAAGATGTCACTCCAGCATTACACAGGGTGTCTGTGTGAGATGCTCATCACCTTGGTGGTTTAGCTGACATTCAAGCACAGACTAAATGTCACTCCAAAAGGCATGAAGATCTGTAGGGAAAGCATCAGCCCTGTTTTATTTTCCCCATCTTGATCCTGTAAACTGATTTTTCTCCAGGAGTTCAACATCTCTTTGTAGATATAAAAGCTCTTTTTGAGGGGAGGAAAAACATAAGAGCACTGCCTGAGAGGTATCAAAGTTGAAGCTGAGCTTTGTGCTGCGAGGATCTGACCTATTCCCTCAGTAACAGACCTAATCAATCTCAGTATCTCCCACCACAGATCCATCAGGGCAGGGCCTTATCTCTGCATCAGGCAAGAAGAAAGGCAGAGGCAGCTATCAGGAAATACTTTCCCTCTCCCTGATCCACGTGCTGTGCATAGCTGGAATGCCAGCACTGATAATAAGTTGGACACTCGTGTGAGTCCCATGTACACTTAATCACTCATTTCCTCCCCTGACTAAGAATAATACTGGGATTTTCCCCTCCTTCCTCCCAGACACCTGGCACACAGCCAGGCAGTGCCACTGCTGGGGGACCTCAGAGGGATGGGGAAGGCTGGTGGGAACATTATTGCTCCCTGCACAAGTGATGGAGAGACAACTCCCTCCAGCTACAGCACGATTTTGGAGCTGGGGAGGCTCTGGGAATTCTGCATTCCCAGGGATGATGGCCCTGCAGAGCCAGCCAAGGCTCTGGATCCACTTTCTGCTGCAGGCAGACTGGCTCTGTTCATCTAAGTCATGCAGGGCCTAATTCTCAGGCCCATCTGGATCCTTGCAGAGCTGGGATAATCAGAGGAAAAGCACATTTTGCCCCTCTTTCCCCTGCCAGGGGGAATTTTGCTGGGAACAAGGATGTCAGTGCCATGTCTTGGTGCCCAGGCTGGCCCTGGCTCTCTGTTCCAGGCAGGGATGCACATTTGCTGTGCCAGACAGATGTGAGGTGCTGGAAGGAGTCACCCTGATAAATACAATATCTGTGTTAATATCTTATCAATGATATTAAATATAATGTCATCATTTCTCCACAACTCCAGAGTGAGGAGTTATCCCTGAACCAGAATCAAGGATTTGCAGTGCACAGAAGCATCACAGCTTTGGGCTATTACCCCCCAAATGTACAAAATGTTTTTTCCACCATCATTTAGTGGTTACCAGTTTCTCAAATGCGAAGGGACACACGGATATTTGTCATCTGCAGGACCCTTGTCACCTCTCACCCACTTTCTGCTGGAATTTTCTGTCTTTCTGAGCTCAGACTCTTGGCTGTGGCAATTCAAAGCCATAAATCACCATCCCAAACCACTGCTGACCATGCCCCTTCCAGGGTGTCCCAGGGAGCAGAGTGGGAGGGCAGCACTCCACACCTCTGACAGCAACATTTTATTTACCAAACCCACTTTTCTTGGTCTAGCTCAGAAAAAACAAACCTAGAGCTGGTTCATCCCTAAGCTCACCATCCTGAGTTTTGTGCATGCAGCCTTCAGGAACATCATGGCCCATCCCATCACTTCCAAGGAGTGGGGACATCTCTGCTGCTGCAGTTTCCATACAGGAGAACTCAGGAATTGATCTGAATAAATCAAGAGCACTGAGCACTTTGGGTGTTTTATTGCCTTTACTACTGTGTGCACCTGCACAAGCCCAGCACTGCAGTCCCTCAAGGCCCAATGCTCAGATTTATACACTCTTAACACATCTTAAAAGTTAAGGAAATTATGCTATTATTTTTTTTTTCCTCAGAAAAATGTGATTTCTAAAACTCCTCAAAACCTGTTCACTGTCATTCCTGTTTTTAGGCAAGAAAAGAGGTACAAACTGAGTGGTCTGTCTCTTTCCACCTCTCTGTGGAGAAAATACTGACAAAACTGTATTTACCCATTTGTGTGCCCAAGATACAAATTCTGGGCTGCTCCCCTGCCTGGGCTCTGCTGGAACTCACAGTAGATGTATTTCCACTTGCTGGTTTTCTGAAAACCATGGAATGGGAATTTGAGTTGGCTCTGGCCACCCAAATTAAGTGCAAATGAAGTTTAGACCATTTTAAAATTTGCTGTTTTCAGAAAGCACATTTACAATTCGTTTGCAAACACCACGAGGATGTCTGAAATGCTGCTTTTAAACTACAGAACTGTGAATTCCTGAAGCACAAACAGAACAACAACTGCTCTTTCCGTTGGTTTCTTAACCTTTTCCGTGGAGTGACAGCAAAAATTGGCTTTTCCCCCTGGAGACTTCACACAAGTGTCAGCCCCAGCCAGTGCAGTTTTACAAGACTATAAAGTTAGCAGCCCCTAACACCCAATTAGCAGTTCCCCTATATAAAGGAAAACCACTTCCATACCATTGTATTCCCAATAACCTGAGGCTCACGGCATCTTTTCCCCCTTCTTGCCTCAACACCAGCTTCCAACGCATTTTCCTTAGAAAAGGGGAAATAAGAAGGATTAACGCTCCTAAAAACCACTGATGAGATGAAACTTCATAAATCTGCTGTATTAAAAACAACAACAAAAAGAGAAAACATTTCGATGTCTGCAGCAGGACCAGCTTGGTCTGTCCAGAACTCGCAGTTCAAGGATTTGACACTGAACAGCTCAGGGCATTTTCAGCTCATCCCCGAAATATTTGCACAACTTTTTGCCTTTGTTGCTGTCACTTCGGATCAGTCCGTACCTGAGGATCGCTGCTGAAGGCCCGGCCACTGTCTAAACACATTAACAGACAATTCCCAAGCTCGCAGCTTCATGGACGGTACAAAGGAAGGAATGAAGGGTCATTAGGAGGTTTGCAGATGCACCAGAGAGGCACAAGAAAATCGAGACCCTTCCCCAGGTCACGCAGTGCCCGCAGGAGGAATGAGAGCAGTCCCTGTGCTCAGCATTTCATCCAAAAGGTCATTTTCCCTTCAGCAGCTGAACGGGGGGATGGCTGAGCATGGAACTGGGGCTCAGGGAGGCTGGAGCACCTCCACCTTTGCGGTTTTTACACCCCGGGCCAGGTGAGAGCACTCTGAAGTCAGCCCGGACAGGAGGTCAGGGGAGGTGACCTCCCGTGCCTCATTCCCACTGACATTTTTCTATGATTTCTGCCTTATCTGCATCACTTTATTACAGAATCAGGAAATGACTGAGATTGGGGAAAGCCCTCCAAGATCATCCAGTCCAAGCTGTGCCTGGTGCCCACCTTGTCCCCAGCCCAGACCCCTGAGTGCCACGTCCAGGAATTCCTTGGACACCTCCAGGGATGGGCACTCCAAACCTCCCTGGGCACTTCCAGTGCCTGAGCACATTCTCCATGAGGAAATTCCTGCTGATGTCCAACCTGAGCCTCCCCTGGCCCAGCCTGGGGCCGTTCCCTCTCCTCCTGTCCCTGTTCCCTGGGAGCAGAGCCCAAATCCCCCCTGGCTGTCCCCTCCTGTCAGGGACTTGTGCAGAGCCACAAGGTCCCCCCTGAGCTCTTTTTCTCCAGCTCTTTTTCATCCTCCAGAGGAAGAGGATGAAGGTGCCCAGGTTAGACAGGAACCAGGCTGGGGTGACAGACAGGTCCCTGAGCAATGTGACACTTTTGATGTTAATCCTCCATCATTCTCCCAAAGCAGCAGAATGACCAGTCCTGGTACAACCACAGATTTGGGATGTGTGGTCACGCAAGGAGGTTTTATCCCCATCCCATGGATCTCTTTCAGGGAAAAAAGCTTTTTCAGCTGAAAGGATCTCCAAAAATCCCTTTCAGTGAGGCCAGTTGCTCTGGCAGTATATGGGAATATCAACTTCCAGAGAGCTGCAGGGCTGACATCCCACACAGCTTTCAACAGCAGCAGCCAGCCAAAACTTTCCAGGGGAAGGGAAAAGGATCCGTGCAGCTCCTCCCTGTGCCTTGTGCCTCCCTCCTTGGCTGTCACAGCCAGGCTGTGACATCAGCTGTCACACAGATCGCCTCTGACACTCTGATTCCAGCTGTGTTTGCTCTCCTGAATCCTTTGTGTGCAATCCCTGGAGCACCAGCTCAGCACAAAGCACTCACCCGGCCACATTCCCTGAATCAGCAGCTGGAGGATGTTCCCCTTCCCCACTGGGTGTGTGCAGGGCAGGAGAGCAGGAGGCAAATCCCACCCTGGAAAATCCAAGATAAAGCTGGAGCCCTGGTTTTACCTCCTGGCACCACCTGAGAACCCACGTGGAAAACAGTGCTGAGGAAAATCGTGCTCTATGTGCACCCAAAAGGACAATTCCCTGCCTTCAGCTTTCAAACAACAAACCAACAAGTAGGAATACAACATGTCCAATAAATATTTCACCCAAAAGCAAGATGTAAGTCAGTTGTTTTAACTACAAACCTGTCCTAGTAGTAAATTTAATTTTTTTACAAGTTAAAACCAGCCAGACTGGTTTAAAAAGCCAAACTACAAACCTCTATCACTTATTTACAAAAATAACCTAAAACACATCATTTTTTTCCTCATAAATTCACATTTTGAATTTTTTTCAAGATAGAAACACACTCATTTAAATGGTCCTATTTTGTCAAAATACAGTTTGATTATTTATCCTTAGGTGTGGTGATTTTTCCTACCCTTTCTTTCCCCTTGGACTGCTCTGCTGGGGTTTTGCCAGGTTCCCTTTTTCCACATATCTTTCAGCATTAAAAGGAGTTTTTTAAGCAGGAGTGAGCCCAGCCCTGCTGGTCCTTGAGGACTCTCAGCTTTTTGCCTCGGAGGATGCTCCAGGTGCCTTCCCCCTGTACAGCCAGAGCATCCAGTGGGTTCCAGCAGAGGAAATCCCTGGAAATGGGGGAGGCAGGAATGGGAATTGGAACTCTCAGGGTGACAGATCTGCCACATCCTGCCCCAAGCTGCCTCTCACTGACCTGCCCAGGTGAGAGGAGCTCCCTGAGCTGTGCCAGGAGCCCAGTTTGGGAGCACATCCCAATTTCCCTGCGGCCAAACTCCTTCCTCACTTGGCCAGAGCTCTGCGGGCCCCACCCAGCCCTGCAAACGCCTCCCCAGAGTGAACAAACTGCTGCTGCTTTTCCTTGGCAAACCCAGCCCCAGCTGTGAAACTCCCCAGTTACTGAGTCAGCCACCAGGAGGAAAAGTCGCCTCGGTTTTGTTCTGACCTCACAGATCCAAAGGAAAAGTTGGATTTGGCCACCTGGGAAGTCTCTGCGAGCTGGAGGAAAGATAAGAAGCCAAGTGGGGAAAATAAAATGAGTTTAATTGAGAGGGAAGTATGGAAAACGCTGAAGTAAGGATTTATCCCCAGGCAGGATTACATTCCCAGGAAGGGGAGATAGGTCAGGTGTGAAATATTTGGGAGAGGTTCCTCACTCTGCACTGTGTGAACTCTTCTCCTTCCCTCTCAGGCAGGGCAGGAGCATCCAGGAGTGGAGTCCTCATCCCTGGAGGTGTCCAAGGAACACCTGGAGGTGTCCAGGGAACACCTGGATGTGCTCTGGGCTGGGGACAAGGTTTGGGATCTTGGAGTCAATCATCTTGAAGAGGTTTTCCAACTTTAAATAATTCTGGGATTCTGTGCTCGGATTTCCACAGCCCCACTTGTTGTCTCCAAATAATTCAGGCCCAGAGGTGACCACACAAACACAATCATGATGAAAATCAGTTCTTTTGCTGCCTTTCAGACCTAAAATTTCCCCTAATCTACTGCTCTTGCTCGTGCTTTAGGCTTCCAAGATCCTCTATCCTAAACCTCTGTTCCACTGGAGCAACATTGTCCTTGGACCTGTGACAAGTTTTGACTGGGGAGAAGAAGGGAAGGGGGAAAAGAAGTAAAGACATTTTAGTCCCTTCTGAGAGTTATGAGATGAAATTTGTGCCAGCTTCAAGCACAGTCCGTGTGAAGGGTCAGGAAAAGTTCACAGCTTTTTTTCATAGATATAAAACAGAATTAACTTCAAAATTTTACTACGATTTCTGCTCCAAGAAAAGCTTCTGGGAATATCTGGATCAGCCTGATAAAAAAGCTCCAGCACAGTTCCCATGGTTCCTGAGATTCTTTCAGTGCAGAACCTGCAGAGCTTGTTAACAAAACCTCTTTTAAAAGAAGATGGGCACTGCCAGGAGTGTGGGGCTGGAGAGCAGCTCCAAGCAGCACGGGTATTTCCTAGGAATGAGCACTGGGTTGAAAGAAAAGTCTTCATAATTTTTGGGATTCTTTGAAACCAAGATTAAACATGAATCTCAAATAAACACTAGAAGCATCAACCTCCAGGAAATAATGACTGCACATAAAAGCTAGAAAACATTCAAAGGAAAATCAACAGGAGACATCTATAAAAAAATACTGCAGTTCACTCTGAATTCTCCAGTTCATTATGATTAAAAAAGAATCTATGGCTATGTGAGCAAATATTAAGAAATTGAACAATGAGAAATAACACAGAGTGTGTTTCCATTGCCCATTTTAAAGCAATAAAGCTTCTCTCCCTCCAGGATCTGTGGGTGAGATTAACCATGAGCATTATCTGAAACAAACCCAAGCCAAAGCCTCAAATTTGGTGTTTCTCTGACATATTGCTGACTTGGTACAGAACAGGTACAGGGATTTTAATTCTGCCTGCAGAGAAAGTCATTCATGGTGGGTTTATTAAACCAGGAGGGGAAAAAGCAGCTCAGGGGCCACCACATGAATTTCAAAAGCTTTTGTCTCTCACAGAAGTTTAGTCAGGACTGGCATGAGAAATGACCTTTCTCAAAGGCAAAACTTTTTAAAACTTTTTTTTTTTTTCTTTCATTTTGCTTAATAGAAAAGCAAAGCTGGGGAGGAAGGAATTTTTTGGGAGTCTAGACAGGACTCCAAACAAACTTCAAAGAGCAGCCCACTCTCAGAGCAGCTCATCCAAGGAGCAGATGGGGCTGAGAGGGGGGAAAAAAACTCTCCAAGCCCTCTCAGACATGCTGGCTACTGCTCCGAGGAGGTGCAGCCTCGGGACAGAGCAGATAATATCCTGCTACTTAAGGCTTGCAAAAATAACCTCCAAGAGTTATTAATTAATTCCCAGCTGAAGGCAGCACAGGGAATGAATCCGAAGAGCCCACATATCTCACCATTTGTACTGGGTTTCATTACATGGAGCTAAAAAGCTGCAAAAAGCCTCTTTGGGCTGTGTCAGGCCGTTGCCATCTCTGAAGGGAAGGGACTCGAGGATTTGCTGCTGTTTTCCATGGGAGACACAAGCAGATCCTGAGCAGGATCCAGCCTGGCCCCTCACCTCCTGCAGGATTCCCTCCCTCCAGCAGCTCTGCCCTCTAAAGCCAGAATTTGAACAAGAGCAGCATTATCACTCCTTTACAACTTGGGAGGGGGAAGCTGATTTACAGCCACCCATAAATCTGGGTTGGTGCAAAATAATCAACCCACATCTCTTGGTTTGGTTTGAACAGGATTGGGGTTTTTTTTCTTTTTTTCTTTTTTTCTTTTTTTCTTTTTTTCTTTTTTTCTTTTTTTCTTTTTTTTAAGCAAAAACACATGTTGATTGATGGCACTTTTTTTTTTTTTTTGCAGGTTCATGTTGATCTTAATGAATTGTTTATGTAAAAACAAAAGCTTCATACCACTGTGAATCCTTTTTAGATGGCTTCAGGGGAAGAGTCATTATTTCAGCTGAGATGACCTTTCATTGCAAATTGTTGAATACAATTGAAAACTTAAAACAGTCAGAACGCAGCAAGATGGTTTGGTTTTCTCTAATAAAATACTCTGAGTCAAAGTGAATCTTTTTTTTCCAGTGTTTTAACAATTATTTTTACATTTTCCATTGGTCCCACGCTCAAAGTTTTACATCTCAAAAAGAAGCTACCAGATGCCAGCTCTCAGCTGTGTGCTCTGCTCAAAAGAACAAGATGAGGGATCCAAGCTGAGATCCAAACCTCAGACTCCACAAGTGATTTGTTATTGTAGCTGCATCCCAGCACAGCATCCTTGGGCTGAGCCACTGCAGGGAACAAACAGGGATGGAGGGAACAGGGAGAGAGTCATGGAATCACAGAATGGATTGGGAAGGACCTTAAAGCTCATCCATTCCACCCCTGCCATGGCAGGGACATCTCCCACTATCCCAGGGTGCTCCAAACCCTGTCCAACCTGGCTTTGGGCACTTCCAGGGATCCAGGGGCAGTCACAGCTTCCCTGGGAATTCTATTCCAGGGCCTCCCCACCCTCCCAGCCAGGAATTCCTTCCCAATCTTCCATCCATCCCTGTTCTCTTTCACTGCCCCTTGTCCTGGCATAGTCTGCCCATATGAAAATGCCCCATGCTGGGGCTGACTGGGGACAGAAACTTCAGCACTGGAGGAACACTTGGATTCATCAGATGTGTGATTTGTGTGATGACACCTGAGCCACATCCACTCCAAACCCTGGAGTTTGTCCTTGTGCTCACTCTGGAGCGTGTCCAGAGAAGGGAACAGAGCTGGGAAGGGTCTGGAGCCCCAGGAGAGGCTGAGGGAGCTGGGGAAGGGTCTGGAGCCCCAGGAGAGGCTGAGGGAGCTGGGGAAGGGTCTGGAGCCCCAGGAGAGGCTGAGGGAGCTGGGGAAGGGTCTGGAGCCCCAGGAGGGGCTGAGGGAGCTGGGGAAGGGAATGGAGCCCCAGGAGAGGCTGAGGGAGCTGGGGAAGGGAATGGAGCCCCGGGAGAGGCTGAGGGAGCTGGGGAAGGGGCTCAGCCTGGAGAAAAGGAGGCTCAGGGGGGACCCTGTGGCTCTGCACAAGTCCCTGACAGGAGGGGACAGCCAGGGGGGATTTGGGATCTGCTCCCAGGGAACAGGGACAGGAGGAGAGGGAACGGCCCCAGGCTGTTCTAGAGGAAGTTTAGATTGGATATTTGGGAAAATTTCTCCTCCAAAATTGTTGGAAAAGTCTGCCCAAGGCAGTGGTGGAGTGACCATCCCTATGTGGAACTTGGGACACGGTTTGGTGGTGAACATGGTGGTAGTGCTGGGTGCTGGTTGGACTTGATGATCTTGGAGGTCTTCTCCAACCTGAACATTGGACTGTCCATCCCTGGCACAGCTGCCCAGGGCAGCGATGGAGTCACATCCCTGTAGGGATTTAAAAGCTGTGGATGTGGCACTTGGGGCCACAGTTTGATGATGGCCATAGTGGTGCTGCTGGTTCATGGTTAGGCTTGATGATCTTAAAGGTCTTCTCCAACCTTAACAATTCTGTGATTACATTTATTATTATTATCATTATCATTATCATTATCATTATTATTTTACTTAGTGTGGTTTTAAAAATAAACTGAGAAAAGAGAACAAGGATTCAAGGAATGCAGAGAGCAGGTGACAGCTCCAGGACCAACCTTAACCCCACAGGGTGGAGAGGGTGGAAATCCAACAGATCTTCCGGAGAAGGTCCCCAGGGCAGCCTAAATCTGCTCAGGGCATCCTGGGCATCCCCAGCCCCACCAGGATCTGCCCTCAGAGGCTCCTGAGAGCAGCAGGATTTAGGGGGATTTGTCACAAGGGAAAGCCTGGCTTTAACAACCCAGCAAACTCCTCGCTGCTTCATTTGATGAACTTGGCATTAATCTGGGATTTCTTTCTATTTAGTCTGGGCAGGAAAATGATAAAAACCAGGCCTGGCAACCTCTGATCTAGGAGGAGACTTTACCTCCTTGGAAAAGGGGCAGCCCCTGCCAATGTCCTTGTGATGCCACCTCCCCTCTTCACCTGCACAACCTTGGATTTACCTGCACTTTCCAAAGAAATCCCAGGGAATTCCAGGCTTTCTTTACCTTTTAAATCAGAGACCAGACAAATCATTTTCTCCTGTGCCAGACAGGATTTTTTTTCTGAAGGAATATCCGATATTTCGTGCTATTTTGCAAATAACTCAACCCCCAAGGCTCTGCAGTGGCTGAAGACCTGCACACTCACGGTGTTTATTTGCATCACAAATAAAAGCACCTTCTAGTGGTGGAATCCTGTTAAAAATAAACAGTCTGGGAAAACTTGGCTTTTCAAACTGTCTTGTACATTTGGTTCATTATTGTCCTTCCCCAGCTCTTATCCAAACAGTCCTGACAGCTTGTTTATGGAGAGCTGTGCAGAGCTCTGCCTACCCTCAGAGTGCTGGGGACAGAACCTCGGGGAAGCTCTCACTGTGCCCTGACCTTACAAATAATACCAAAATTAAAAATAAATAAGTAAAACAAACTCACAAGAGTAAACTGTTTAATTTGTGGACAACACTGGAAACCATTCTCTGCTGACTCACTGGCAATTAATCAGAATTTCTACCTGCAATGCCACATGTGACATCTTTGAATTTGACATTATAGCACCAAATACATCAGCAGATATAAAATTCTCCCCTAAAACCTTCTGTTTGTGGGATTTTTAGGTAGAATTCCTGATTCCTTCAGCTGAAGTCCCATTAAAGCAGGGATATAAATGTTCATGTATTCAGTGAAGCACTGAAGTCCCACGTTTTTATGTTCTATATAACAGCCTATATATATATTTGTATAACAACCTACACATGTTGTTTTCTAGACAGCTAAACTCTTTTTTTTTTTTAAATGAAGTTTGATTCTGGGAAACTGTTCAGTCCATTTTTATCCATGATAGATTAAAAGCACAAGTTGCAGCAGCTCAGCTTTGTTAAGTACTACTCCATTAACATCCTCAGTTTTCCCCAGGAAGGCTGGGAGATGAAAGGGAGCTCCAATTCCTTTTCCCAAAGGAAATGCTCAGTGCCACGTGGAGCTATTTCAGGAAAATATGGAATGAAGAAAAGGCCAAAGTCACTTTAGACGTGTCATCAGCCATCCACAGGAACTGGGAATCACTGACAACTCAACAGGCACTTCCCAAAAACCCGTGGCAGCTTCTCCAGGGTGTAATTCCTCAGGGAAAGCTCACCTGGACACTTCCTTTAACAACACTTTTAAACACAGGTGTAAACACAGAGTGAAATCCTTGCCTGGTTGGAATTCCTCAGTAATTCCTACAGAGCATAGCATGGAAACATGATTATTAAAAATTACAAGTCAAACCAGCTTTTTAAAGACAATTCAGGGGCTTTTTAAGAACTCCACATCAAGTGGAGCCTTTGAAATGAGATCAGAATTTACAGCTAAGCACCATGATAACGAGCACAGGCCAAGACGTGGAAATTCAGTGCTGAATCCACATTAAATACAGGGTTAGAGCACTGCTGCAGGACTCCAAGGAGCTGCACCAGCCAGACAATTCCAGAGCTAAAACCTGTGCCATGAATTCCCCAGAAATGTGCTGCTTCCTGCCTGTCACCCAGCCCTGACCTTGCCTTCGTCCCTGTGACAGCAAACCTCTCCCTGCCCCTGAGGATGCAACACAGGGCATCATCACCTGAAAACCAGGGAATTGCAGAGGTGATGCTGCAGCTGGAATTGATTTTGCAGCCCTGTGAACAAGCAGGGGAGCTGTGAAAAAATCCAGGTCCTTTTTCCAGTCTGCAGTGGTTTTGTTGAGCTCAAACAAGCTCAGCCTTTCTTATGCCTCTACATTTTAAAACACAATGAAGTGAACGTGACCCCAAACCTGCTCATGGGGAGGAATGCTGGAAAAGGAACAGGTAGAGAAGTGTTTCTGCCTTGTTGGACACGGATCAGCTGTGCCCGTGTGTTATTTGGGTCCAGGCAAAAAAAAAGGCTGCTGAGCTCAGCTGGGCTTCAAAGAAGTTTTGCTGCATCTTCTGCATGGCAAAATTGTGATGAGGACAAAAAGGGTGAGCTGGCTGTCCAGAGAGAGGAGCCAGGGTTTTCCTGGGCTGTTCCCTCTCAGTGTGAGGCAGACAGGATCAGGCAGTGACCTGTGACTCCTCAGAGTTGGCTCCTTCCCGAGGCCTGCTCCTCAGGGACAGCAGGAACAGCTCAGCAGGAATTCAGCCCCGACCTGGAAAATCCCTCCTGGCCCAGCTGGAGGAGCAGGGATCTCCTCACAGGTTGTATTTAGCCAGAGGACACTCAAAAGTCTGAACTGCAAACCTGCTTTGGGGATTTTTCTGAAGGCAATTGGTTGCAGGCTGTCACACTGATGAGTATTTTGGGAGTCTTAAATCCAGCAGGAGTCCCAAATCCTGATTAAATGTTTGCTGAAAAGCAGGAATGCCACATGGCTCCATGAAGGAGCAAACAGCATCTCAGCCTCGTGTTGTTTTCCCTGTCCAAATGCTCCAATTCACAGTGAGGTAACTGCTTGGAAAACTTTTCCTGGAAACAACCCAATTTTTTTGTGCTCCCCATGCACAGGTTGGTTTTGGGGCCACCACTGGCAGCGTTTTCCATTCCCATCTTTCCTTTTTTTCTGATCATGGACAACAAATCTGCAAGTCCAGGGTTAACAATTAATCTGGGAGCAGTGGGGCTTCTCTTGCAGGATGCATTTGGAAGCACATGACAGATCCTCACCAACTGCTCTGCTAAATTTAGTAGCACCACGACAATTTATGTTCACCACCCGCTCCCATGTCAAACGTTGTCCCAACCTTGCAGATTTTTCCCATCTTCGTCTGAAATTTTCTTTCCACAAGGTGCCAAACAAAGCAATATTTACTCTGTTGCTAACACAGGAAGCATTGTTATCCAACAAGCCAAAGGAGCTGACTGCACTTATGTTTTTTGGCTGGAGCACACCGAGTTTAATTGCTGAAATACCCTTAAAATTTGATAAAAAGGAAAAATAACATTCTGTATTGCTAGAGGAATTTCAAAGCATAAAAAAAGGGCTGTAAAATAACATTAGAGGCTCAATTTCAGAAGTGTCTTTCAAAAAATGTAACCCCAAATGTCAACTCTGGTGAGCCCTGCCATTAATCAGCTTATGCCACTGCTTTCCATCAGTTGTAAGATCTAATACTCTGAGGAGGGACAGAGAGGGCACTTCTCCCTCAGAGACAGCAAAATCCCTGGCTGCAGAAAATTCTGTATTTTCTTTAGACACTAAATAGCTCCTACAGTGCAGCAGCTGGCAGAATAGAAAGTAACCAGCAGGACAATTTTGGTAAATAAAAGCTGGGGAGCATCTGTGCCATGAAATGCCACCTCCCAGGCATTTTCACTTGTCATTTACAACCTGAAATATGTTTGAGCCCCCCAGCAGAGCCACCTTCCCCAACTGGGTCCTGAATCTCAGTTATGAAAGGTATGAAATAAATAAATAAAGCCCAACCTACATCTGGAATAAATATCAATCAACAAGGTTTTTTTTTAAAAAAAAAAAACAACTTATTCAAGAGGCATTTGTATCAAGCTTTTAAATTCTCACTTGGTAGGAGAGGAACACACAGAGTGAAGCAATGCAATAAAAATGTCTGGGCCCAGATATGGGATTTAAGGGTTAAGGGTACAACCTGTTGATTGCTTTCCCTCACCTGAAACATATGGATTTGCACTTCAGGGCAAACCTGAGTGCCCAGAGAGTGTGTGGAATTCTTGGAAAGGTCACTGGAAGGCAGAATGTCCCTAAACAAGGCCTGCTGCTCCAGGGAGCAAAGATTTCCCACAGCCTGTTCCAGAAATTAAAAGGATTCATCAACCAGCAAAGGGCTGGGCCGCAACTGGTTTACAAGCAGAAAAATCAGCCAAATATTCTCATTTTACCATTGGTTTCCAACATCTTTTCATTGAATAATGATGAAGGAAAGGCTATCCAAAATGTAATCAGAGCAGGAATTATCATTATGCAAAGACCCAGACTGTTCAATGCTCCAAGGTACTTCTTTCCTCCCAAGTGAGCTCCTTCCAAATGCAGAATTCCCATTAATTCTCTCCAAAAACGTATTGGGAAGAACAGGAAGGAACAAGAAAGAAGCTCTTAGTGATAAAGAATAGAAGTGGAGTTAGAAACCTCCAGAAAACAAATGTGAATGAAGTTACCAGATAAGTAGGAGAAGGTTTAAAGACCCTCCTTTCTCACATCAAATAAAATGATCCTTTTTCTGTTGGACATTTCTGCCCAAAGTCTGACCCTGAGGATCCCTAGGAAGTGGCAGGACACCAGTTTGTGCAAACTGGGACAAGTCCCACCACAGACCCAGCACCACTGGGAGAACTGGTGCCAAACTGGCTCAGAATTAATTAATATTTAGCTGGAACCACTGATGCTGCATTTTACTCCCTGGGTGATATAAAGCAAAGAGCAGAAATTATAGATGTTCTGTTTCCATACAGACTGAGAAAAGGAAAATCCCATTTTTGTAACTTCAAATTCCCATTCTTGCATTTTTTTTTGTACCTTTAATATTACAGCATGAAAAAATGATAATATAAAGCTAAATAAAATAGCATATAATTATATATATTATATATAAAATAGCATGTATCATAGGATAAAATAATAATATAAAGCTAAAGATTCTAACACGGTAAAATGAGGTGGGTAAAAAAAGACAGACAAAGGAATGTTACCACTGGGACTGAATGGAAATTTGTTGGCAACACTCTCAAGTGCAGCATGATGGAAAAATCCCTGCATTGCTCCATCCCTGGGAATCCAGTTTGTACCTGGATTGAACATCCTGAGTGGGACTGAGTGGCACCTCTGTGTGTCACCACACAAACACAGAGTTACCAACAGGCATCACTGGGGATTACTGAAAATTCCTCCCAATTGGGATTTATTTAATTGGTGATCCTGCTGATAAAGTTGTTCCCAGAATTAAACCTCACATTTAATTAATTAATGAATACCTGAAAGCAGCACTGGTGCCATCCCCATCCCACACTGCTGGATGCTCTCCCTGGAGCTCACCAGCCCAAGCACTCAAAAGAATTTCCAGTGCTCTACCAAAATATGGGGGGTTTAGAGCAGAAATTATGATGGTTTCTAATTAAAAGGATGTCCCTCCTTCTTCCTTGACAAGCAGGAAGATGAGCAGTTTCTGTGGTGAATGTTTTGGTGAATTTGAGAGGTTTGTGGATCTCTGCATCCAGGTGGAAAAAAAAAAAGCCAAACCAAGCAGGTGTGACAGAAAAGAAACACCTGTGTCATTATTTCATTATTCCATGGGAGCTCTGATGGGAATGAACCAGCAAGGAAAGATAAATTTACAAAAAACAGACAAAGAAATACATTTTTCCCATGTAGTCACCAAAAGGCCTCTTGTAAGTGCATAATATTTATCTTCAAGCCAAAAAAAAAAAAAAAACCCCATTTCAATGGAAGTTTATGAAAGCCAGTTTGCAGAAGCATGTTAAATTCAGCACTTAAATTCACATCTCACCTTCCTCTGTGCTGGTCTCCACACTGGATGATGTGGTGACAGACGTGGAGGAGTGAAATCACAGCACTATCTCTTGAAAATTGCCAAAAAAGTGGTTTTTCACCAGATGGGACTTGTAACAACCCTGAAGGGTTCCAGCCCTCTCCCCCTTGATTGCTTTTCCCCTTGCCCAGTGTGACACAGCTAAAATCCACCAGCTCAGCACTTCCAAGGTGATCCTTATCCAAAGGGGTTTTATCTCTACTCTGACATGAAATTAAATGCTACATTAATAACACCACCTATCAAGATGATATTAAAAAAAAAAAACCAAACAACAAATGTGTATTTAAGGTTGTTTAATGTTGGTTCTGGCCAAGCCTTAAAGCAGAACTCATGTCTGGAAGTCTTATCTGAGAATTCCTGCCCCAATAACACAATCCTGTGCCCCAGCATTAAAAGCCTGAGCCAAAATTCTGAAGACCCTCTCCCCATTTCACCATTTTCTACATCTTCAAGTAGAAGTTTTGAGGTTTTAACCCTTTCCCAAAAGCAAATTATCCTCCTTGAGCTCTCTTCAACTGGACTCTTGTCCTTCAGGATCCCATTGGCACAAATGAAAAGAATTTCTTGGCACAGTTTCTTGGGGAAATCTTTTCCCCCAAGAGCATTTAATGAACAAGATAATGGGGGAAGGAGTTGTTTTTCCAGCCCAGTTTTCCCTTTCCCAGGAGGATTGTAGGGAAAGGTTTCACTGAGACCCACAGCACGGTGGGAGTGTATTCCCAAAAAAATGAGTGTTTTCCAGTGAGAAAAGCCCACAGCCATCCCACTGTTTATTCCAAACCTCCAAAATGAATCATTTCTAGCATTACTTTATCTAAATCCGTGCTCAAGGAATCTGCCATTTATCATGCTAAGATCTCACTGCTGCCAGTTTCATCACAAGAGACTTTACTTGAAGTTTGTTTCTCCACAGAAATAGTAATATTTTTAAAAAAGGGACATAGGATAGGGCAGTAATGAAAATGTTGTCTACAGCAAGATTAGCTGGCAAGTTCCATTTTTGAGGTCAGCAGTATCACTGTTACATGTGAATTTATATCCTTCAGTGATTTGTTGGATTGGAGAGTTTGTCTACCTCTCCTCTTGGAAGCTGGACAATCATTACAAACTGGACTGGATTTGGAGACAACCTAGTAGGTTTTATGTCATATATTTCCCCAAAGTTAAATTGTCTGATTTTTTTATTTTCTAGCTGGAAAAAATGAGAGAAGCTCAAAGATCTTTGTACTTAACCCTTCACTTTTACTGGGATGTGTAGCCCAGAGCTCACTTAATGCAAAGCCCCTATTTATTATTACCCTAAACTTCAGACATTCCCTAATTGTGCAGCACAAATCCACCAGTGATTAAGAGCAGAGGAGGAAAATGAGGCAGCAGTTTGAGGTTTTCTCCCTGGATGTGCTCATTTAGTCATCTTTTCCTGCTCCTTATTTTTCATGGCAAGCTGGGAATTTTCACCTGGGGTCCATCAAAGCTGTGCTCAGTTTTGTATGTGTACAAAGGCAGAGAGGGAAGATGATGAGGTTACTCTGCCTCCTGCTCTCGAGGCAGCTTTGGGGTGGTCTGTTTAGATCCAAGAAATTTCTTAAAGGAGCAACAGCAGCACCAGCACTGACTCCTCCCGGCCGAGCCGGGGTGCAAAAGCTGGAGAGGGGATGGGAATGGATGAATTCCTGCCCAGGGCAAGGCTGAGCTTAGGCAGCACCCCATGGAAGCTTTTCCAGGCTGCACTGGAGCTTTCCCAGGCCGTGCTTATCCTGGGGGTAAACACAGGACTCCAGGCTCCAGGCTTGTCAATCCAGAGCCTTTAACGAGCAAGGAGTCGGGGTTGTGAAAGGAGGAAAAACGCACATTTCCATCACTCCTTATAAAAGAGCAAGAAAATGTCAAACATGGAGGTAAAAGTCATATTTCACAAGGGCTCAGGCCCAAAGTCGCTCTCCCCCTGCACCTGCAGGGTGAGGAACATGTGCTGGACTGCTCTGTGCTGGCTCAGTGCTCAACATTTGAACTGGACCCGCTCCAGCTTCTGAATAAATATCTCTTTGCGGGGAGAGGGAATTGCATTCCTTCCTCCAAACACAGTTTTTCTTCTCTGAAATTCTGAAAGAAACGTGTACTTGTGAAACATTAGGGAACTGAAATCCTTTTCACCTCCAGCCTGGGCAAAGAGCCCTCCCTGCTCCTTGGGCACCACATCCGTGACCCCCGGCCCGGCCACGGGGCTGGCCCAGGTGGGAGGGCTGAACTCAGAATGTTCCTGGGGTTTCCTTCCTAAGGAAAGCTGATTTGTGAGGGGCTTGGAGCACAAACCCTGTGGGGAATGACTGAGGGAGCTGGGGGTGTTTAGCCTGGAGAAAAGGAGACTCAGAGGTGACCTTATCACTCTCCACAACTCCCTGAAAGGTGGCTGTGCTCAGGTGGGGTTGGGCTCTTTCTCCAGGCAGAACAAGAGGACACAGCCTCAGGCTGTGCCAAGGGAAATACAGGTTGGGTATCAGGGAAAAGGTTTTTATGGAAAGGGTGATAAAGTACTGGAATTGTCTGCCCAGGAGGTGGTGGAGTCACCACCCCTGGATGTGTTTAAAGCAGACTGGGTGTGGCACTCAGTGCCAGGGTTTAGTTGAGGTGTTGGGGCTGGGTTGGACTCCATGACCTTGGAGGTCTCTCCCAACCTAGTCATACTGTGAATTCTGTGATTTCCAACTTTTGGGAATTCTGTGAGGGCGATTCAGAGGGATATGAAGCCCTTTTTGGGATCAAGATTGTGGATTCCTCCATCCCTAGCAGTGTCCAAGGCCAGGCTGGATGGGAAGGTGTTCCTGACGTGGGACTGGATGAGCTTTAAGGTCCCTTCCAACCCAAACCATTCCAGGATTCTATGATTTTACCCCAATATCAGGATCAGTTGGCTCCACACAGCAGCAACAGATGCTGGGAGAAGGGAGCTGGGAAAGGTGCCTGGGGAAAACCAGCTGCTGCTGGAGGTCCCCTCAGATGATCACCCTGTCACATCAGATTTGCCCATAAACTCTGTTTGTACACGTGCAAGTGGTGGTAGAATTGAGACTGGGAATAAGAAGAGCACCTTTAAATCCTAGAAAAACTCTTTACCATCCACATTTTAGGTGTATTGTATAAGGAACCCAAGAATTACCATATTTGAGAACAAAGAGGGCTCTGGAAAAGCATAATGAAGGAAGCTGAACAGAAAAGAAGAAAGGAACAGATGTCAGATTATCCTTAAACAAAGTTACCAGTTTATTTTCCCACTGATTTGAATATCTAAAATATACATTTTTTTGCCAAGGCAAACAGGTGATTAAAATACATTAAAAATCCCAGTGAGCAAAGGGCCACACTTGCCTTTGCCTGACATTTGTCAGCCATTCCCCAAGTGTCAGCACACGCAGAGCAGAGCAACAATAATATTAATTTTACAAAGGCTGACTGTTTAATTGCAATTAACTGTGGCCTCACAAAAGGCAGGCTGCACTCTGGAGTGCACACAAGCCTCATTTATCCTGCAAGGACAGCGAGATGAAGCTGGCATGAAATATTAAGATCACAATTGCTGTTGGCAAACCTTCTGACGGGAAGCTGCTGGCTCGGATGAGCAGGGATTACACAAAGGAGCAACGAGGGAAAACAGGGCTGTGAATCAGCCCACAGAATGTCCTTCCACTGAGGAGCACGGGGAGTGGGTGGGCTGCTGGCAGCAGGGATGGACAGGATGCTGTGGATGGCTGGAATGTGCCAGGAGAACCTCTGGAGGAGGGCAGGAAGGCTGGAGGATGTTGGGTGGCTCAGCAAAGTCTCCTTTATTGCAGGCACTGCTGATGAACTGAACGAGTGCCATCATCGAGCTAATTAAGGTTCTTGCCCAAACTGCTCCTGCTGGAAAGCTATCCCAGTGCCTCACAGCTCTTCCACTTGGAAAACAGCAACTCAAAGCTGCTGATGGCCAGTTTAGACAAATTTCACTTTGCATCAGCGTTACCGTGTGCCTCGGTTGCATTCCCTGCCTTCCTGGTGTTTCTGAGGATAAACACTGTGCTCACAGAGCAGGAACATTCCCCTGGCCTGACTGAACAAGCCCAACCTGCTGCCTCACCAAGGAGCCTGGCCAGATCAGTGGTGGTCTCCAGGATCACAAAGCACAGCTGTGCAGAGGATTCCAGAGCTCTTTCCAGAACCTTTCACTTCCCTTGCTCCACTGTTTTAATATCAGTTCCCTGATACAGCCCAGGACATCATTTTCCTCTTCATCTGCCTGCCCACAGGGATGATTCCCAGTTGCTTGGTTGCTACACTCCCATTTCCCTTCCTTTTTCCATGTTCTCCATGAGAGCCAAAATGGAAAAAGCACAGAGGACAAAATCTGGCCTTAGAGAAATCCAGCAAACATTCCTGCCTTCCTGGGGTAAAAAGGAACTGTGAGGAATAAAAAGCTTCTTTCAGAGGGCCAGCACTGAGACTGGACCAAAAATTTCCATCAGGAATCACCAACTTCCATGGTGGGCACAAGTGGGAATTAGAGCTTGGTCATGAGGAGAGAAAACTCAGGATGGGGACTAGAAGAGCATGGAAGGAAGAGAGGGATCCCATTGCTAAAGGAGAATGTGTGAGATGGGCTGGACAGGGCACAACTGCCACAACATGAAGAAAAATAGCCAGGAAAGGAACTCTGCAGCTTTGGGAAGTCTGTCTGTCCCAAAAATGAGCACACACACATTCTGTGTTAGGAGTTTCCCAACTCCTGCACTGGCTGCAGAGCCAGCAAAGTCATTGGGGAGATGTGAGCATCCCTGTGGTATCAGCTGCTCCAAGAAATATTGCAAGGACGTGTCTGTGTGGTTTGCTAACAGTGCAGCTGTTGTGCAACGTGTTTATCCAACAACTGCAAACAATCAGGAGGTCTTGGAATAGGAGTTTACAGAGGTTTGCAAAGGTAGTGGTTTGCCCTGGATCCTCAGGGTTTTTTGGTTTTGGGGTTGGTTTTGTTTTGTTCTCCCCACTTCAGGTGCAATTTCTTGATCTCATGACAGATGGGGACAAGCAGTGCTGCCAACACACCTTCCAAGTGAGGATGCATCTTCTCTATCACATTTTGCAGGACTAAATTTCATTACATGGAATTTGATGGTGTGAAATTAGGGCCTAATTTCTATTCCTGGCGTGCTGCAGTAAAGTTAATTTCTCTGAAATTTGTCCTGACTGTTGTGGGAAGCAGGTTTTCCCCACGTTGTAGGTGACTGAATTTATTCTCTGTTGTAGGAAAGATGTATTTAACACCCTCCTGGACATTTGCTATGAAAAACGAACCAGAAATCCCGAAAAACAAACAGCAACAACGGCACAAAGGAAGAAAAAACCCCAGGTGATTGAACTGCTCCCAAAGCAAGGCTTTAATCAACAGAATTAATTTGTTTGAAAAGGAAAAAAAATCCTTGGATTTTAGAAATGCTGAGTAGAAATTCTTTCATTCCAGTTTCCACTGGAGAATGCCAAAGCTGCACAATGCAAACATTACCTGGAGAGGGTTCAGCACTGACACATCTGCTGCAGCCCCTCCCTGCTGACTGCAATCCCCAACAGCAGCACTGCGAGGGTAACTGGGACTGGGGTAACTGGGACTGGGGTAACGGGGGGGGGGGTGACGGGGAGGGGGGTAACTGGGATTTGGGAGTAACTGGGATGGGGGTAACTGGGATAGGGGTAACTGGGATTTGGGGAAACTGGGATTTGAGGAAAATGGGATTGGGGGTAACTGGGATTTGGGGAAAATGGAATTTGGGGAAACTGGGATTTGGGAAACTGGGATTTGGGAAACTGGGATTTGGGGTAACTGGGGTGTGGGGTAACTGAGATTTGGGGGTTGCGTGATGTTGTGACCCG
>JANPWX010000155.1:101503-144724 GCA_024734555.1 Trochalopteron elliotii | reverse complement strand
TTGGAGCAGGAGGAGAAGCTCTGGAGCAGGAGGAGAAGCTTTGGAGCAGGAGAAGAAGCTCTGAAGCAGGAGAAGAAGCTCTGGAGCAGCAGGAGAAGGGGTCATGCGAGGGCTCTGCCTCCTGTGTCCTCTCCAGACACTCCCAGATCCCAAATGCACCGTGGTGTGCAGGGAAAGTGTTAAATAAAGAATTCTCTTAATGCCTAAATCTCAATGAAACCACAGCAGCTTTTTTTTTTTCCTTCCCCAAAATCAGGCCCACCAATGCTTGTTTTCTTTAGGAGCCAAACAACATTCTTGGAGAGCAGCTCAGTATCTGCAGAGGTGTAAATCACCACCCTCTATCTTATTAGAAACATTTGAAAGAGGGCAAGTGCTTCCAAAGCCATAAACTTGGGATTCCATACATGTTCCAAAGCTGCAGCGAACACACATTCCTCACTCAAACTGGTTTTAATTTGCAGTCCCTTGAAAGCACCAATGCAAAAGTCTAAACACTGAATCGACTTCACTAACAATAACAAACCATTGAAAAGTTGTCCGTTTGCAACTTCTTCAAATAAACTGGAAATGGGAACCACTCACATGCCAAAGGCAATGCTGTGGGGGGATGTCCAGTGCAAAGGCAGGCAGAGCTCCCAGGACAATGCAATTCCCTGCTCCACTGTGGATTATTTATGGTCACAAGGCTGACAGAGCATTGGAAACTAAAGCACCAATTCCCCCTGCTAAAAATCCCAGGACACAATGAGAAGAGAGGAATGAAAAGCACATGGGGGCTGGAGAGAGAGGAAAACTTGCCACATCCTCTGTGAACACGAGTCCTGAGGAGATAAATCCATACCTGGAAGCAGAGGGGTGGGCAGGCACAGCCCAGTTGTGCCTGAGATGTGATTTCTGGGGACTGGCAGGGTGCCCTTTGCTCTCCAGCAAGTCTTTAATTAAAGATATTGATATTATCTCCAACCACAATCATTGACTGTCCCAGTGCTCTGGCACAGCTCCCTAAGGAAATCACAGCAGCAGCTTTGGAATAAGCAGAGCTTCCAAATACATCTGAAATACACCAAAATCCCTGCTCCAAGAGGATAAAATGCATCCCTGTGCTTGCAGATCCCTCATTAATACATTAGTCCTTTGGGGAAATCCTCAGGGAACTGGGACATGAGCTTTGGGAATTGGGGAAGTGCAGGTTTAAATCATAACTGGGCAGGAAATGCTTTTCTTCCCATGTAGAATCTGCAAAAATGGAAGTATTTCCATGTAGTTTTCAGTACTGCATTACAATTTAGAATCAAAATTACAAACTTGAAAGGAAAAACAGCCACAAAAAACCACTTTAAAATGTATAATTTCCTACAAAACTTTGTTTTTAATAAAGAAGTAGATGTTTTCCCTGAATGTAATGCTTTAGGCAAGTTTATCTGCCAGGCATGAGGAATTTACAGTATTTTACCAGCTCAGCTTGCTGCTCTGCATCCAGAGAAAGCACCTTTTGTCAGCAGCAGGGGAAGAGCTGAATAAAGAGCACAGAGTAAGTGACATTTAATCACTGGGGAGCTGCCTTTTCTCCCTGCTCCATTGTCAGGAGAAAAAGCTGCATTATGGAAAGCTGATTAGGGACAATATGGACTCCAACTGGAACATGGGACACAGCCAGAAGGTTTGCTCCAGGGTACCAAGGGTTCAGGAAATATTATTAACCTCAGCTCTTGTCACCTATCAAATGGATTTTAACTCAGGGACAGAAAGTGTTCAACCCATGAGCATCCAAAAGTGGATCCTCATCCCTGGAAGTGTCCAAGGCCAGGGCTTGGAGCAGTCTGGGATAGTGGAAGGTGGAACTGGATGAATTTAAGGTCCCTTCCAATCCAAACCAGTCTGGGATTCAGCTTCAGCTGCTCTGTGATTTATTCAAAGACATTGACTATATGAGATGCAAATCACAGGTCTTTAATAATAAACTTTCCAAATATTGCTCATCAGTTCAGCTTGGTTTAATACAGGACAAAAGTAGTGGAATTATAAATAAGGTGTTCAAGTTAATAATGCCTTGCAATTATGCCTTGCATCCACATATATGTATATAAAATATATTATATTGGGTATAATGGTCTCCCACTGGCCAGCAAACATCAAGAGGCAAGAACAATAAGAACAACTTCCAAGCAGGCTTCAAAATCCTGAGTTTCCTAACGAGTTGGAACAAGGATAAAACATGCCATGACCTCACACAGGCACAAGTCTTGTGCCTCTCTGAGTACCCAGGGACTCACAAAAATATCCCAAAAATACTGGAAGATGAGGCAATAAATTCTGTCAAGTGAATCTTTATTAAATCCCGATTGCTACCTTTGGAAGCAAAATGAAGTAATTTCCAATTATTACCTCTGAAGTGACGAAAATACGGTGCTTAGATGGAATCAGTGTGGAAAAAAAGGAGCCAAGTGTTATTTTCCAGCAGGAAAACCAAAAGCATGGCCCAGGTGTTGCTGCAGTAACACCTGGGGCTGTGATGTGTTGGGGTCACAGGAGGTGACAGAGGTCAGATCAGGGCAGAGACCTCCAGGAGAACTCAGAACAATCCTGATGGAGATTCCCTGAAGGTGCCACAGCTCTGGGAGCAGCAGGGGGGGTTCAGGACTCCGTGGAAAAAACAAATCAACAGCAGAATGAGTGTCTTGGGTGGTTCTGCAGGGGAGACAAGGCTCAACCACTTGTGGTTATTCCAAAAGCAAGGAGGGAGTTCTGAACTCAGGGAAATGGAGCCTTTCATTGACAAAACAAACCCAAAGCAAAAAAACAGTGAAGTAGAACAAACAAAAAACCACAAAACCTGAGAAAACCTTGGGAAAACCCCTCTGAGGAAGGAGCAGAAAGGAGGAAAATCTCATCAGGATCCAGACATAAAATGAGTCACAAGGTGAGTGAGGAGGGGGTGGCTCCCTGTCAGGAACTGCTCCTGCCCACACTCGGATCCCCCCAAAATGATGAGGAATTAATTCCCTTGTAGCTCATCCCTCTGGACTGAACTCTGGGCACAGCTTGGATCAAAGGCTCTGTTATCTGCAGTTTCCCTGATGTTTTCCATCTCCACTCTTCAATCCAAACGAGGAAAAGCTTTGTCAGGGCAGAAATAAAATCATATTCTCCTAAAGCATTGTGCCCTTCAAGGGTTTCTCACTGCCCCACCCTTTGCATTTTTCTATATCATATCCCAGTTTCTGTGGTTTAGCCATGGGATAAGTCTCCCAAACCTATGGATTAGCAGAGGGATGAAAGGCACTGGGATGCAGGAATAAAGACCTGGTTTTCCCTTTGAAGTGAGCAACTAAAGGCTGCCAGCTTGGAAAGAGGGAAAAAGCCTTTTCCTTGTGTGCCAGCACAGCTCCTGTGGATCCCTTCCCGTGAGGAACTCTGCAGGCAGAGTTACATATATATATATATTATATATAATTAAAATCTAATATAATATAATAAAATCTAATATAAAATTAAAATCTATGTCTATACTATGTGATCCTTGTATAAATGGACATCCAGCCCACACTGCCCCGTATGACACCCCCACATTGCAGCTCTTCCCTGAACACCCCAAAAAAAGATGATGTTATTATTTTTATTTCCAGGAATAAATAGATTTGATGGGATTTATTTTTTTTCTTTTCAAGTTTCAATGGAGTTAGAGGAAGTTACCCTGAAACAAGACAAAATCCATGTGAATTTGCCAGGCATTTAATAAGACTTTCCACACTTCCCAAGCAGCAGCTCAAGCTTTTCTTTTTCACTTTGCAATAAGACATTTTCAGAAGATGAGTTTTGAAGGAGAAGCACAGGAATGGTGTCTCCATGAAAGCACAGCACAGCAGAGGCACAGGCAGCTCTGCAAGAGAAGGGGCAGGAACTCTTTCCCCTGTTTTTGCCCCAAAACCTGCCCCTGCACGTGACTTGGGCACAGGATTCCAGTCTGGGAGCTCCTCTGGGAGTCTTACAGGAGAGAAAGAGATGAGCATGGAAATCACTTGATCAATGGAGTGTTACTGATCAAAACCCACTGAAATTCAGTGCCAGTCCCTTGCTGGCCCAACAGACTTTGAGTCAAGCTCAGCCTGTAAGCTCACACTTAATTCCAGTGCTGGGATTTGGAGTGCCTGCATTTTCAATAGCAATATACCAAATTTCTGATGTTTGCTGGAATCTCTGTTTGGCTCAGGCTTGGAGAGCTGGGAATGTTCACCTGGAGAGGAGAAGCTCCAGGGAGAGCCCAGAGCCCCTGGCAGGGCCTAAAGGGGCTCCAGGAGAGCTGGAGAGGGACTGGGGACAAGGGATGGAGGGACAGGACCCAGGGAATGGCTTCAGGCTGGAAAAAGGGGGATTTAGATGGATATTGGGAAAGAATTCCTGGCTGGGAGGGTGGGGAGGCCCTGGAATAGAATTCCCAGATTTGCTGTGGCTGCCCCTGGATCCCTGGAAGTGTCCAAGGCCAGGCTGGACAGAGCTTGAAGCAGCCTGAGATAATGGAAGTTTTCCCTGCCATGGCAGAGGGTGGGATGGGATGAGCTTTACAATCCCTTCCAATCCAAACCATTCCAGGATTCTGTAATTTCCAGTCACATTATGGATTTAAATTTAAAAATTACCAAAGCTGAGACCAGAACCAGCAAGGAAAACACATCTTTATTTCCAAATGGAAAAAAGCATGGAGCAATCCTGGAATACCATTGCCACGAGAAGCAAAATCTGGAAATTTGCTTGAGCACTGGATTATCAGCAGCTCCCAGAGCTCCACTTTAAACCCATTTTTGCTGTGCCTGGGCTGGAGTTTAAAGCCAGGCTCATTTCTCCAGGCAGGGTTACAGAGCTCAGCTCTCTCTGGGCACTCAGGTGCATCTTTACAGCACAGTTCACTCCCAGTCCTGCAGCCACAAACAAAGCAATGAATGATTAACTTGGTGAGAAATTAAAACCACCTTTCTGTTAAGCAGGACGGTGCTTTCTGTGCCTATTTTTCATCATTTCTTCAAAAGATGGAAGTAAAAAGTAACACAAACCTCACTGCTGCCTCAGCACTACCCTGAAAATAATGCAAATTGCTAAAATATTCTGTGTGTTGTACAGAAATAGAGGAGCCAGGTGCTGATTACTGGAGGCCATAAAGATTCACTAATTAACACCTACAGCAAATGTGGCCCTATCAAAGCAAACAGTGGCAAAAACAAGAATTACAAGAAGAAAACCAATTTAAATCAATTAGCTCTGTTCACATACAAAGTACCCAGTGACTGGGTCACGTTCCTAGAAATCATGCTGCTCATCCCATGGGAAAAATGATTCCCTCCAGCAGTCACACACTGAATTATCACAGTTATTACATTGCTCATTTATTACAATTTTCAATTAATTTTAGCCTATAGTTTGCAAATGAATCCTTACAATTTTCAACTTAAAAACTCCTGGGATCAAATTAGAATTTCAGTCTTCCCACTTAGGCTGCTGTCACAGAAGTAGCTCAAAAGCTTTGACAAAATAAAAGTTTCATGCACAGATTTAATAATATGGGAATCCCCTCTCAAGCCCAGCTGCCTCTCACAGTGACCACATGGGAGCTAAAAAGTAAAAAAAAAAAAACCCTAAAAATATTTCCCACATTTAGGCAGGAGAGAAAAATCTGCTTCCCACCCACCCCAACTGCACAGTCCAGAGGCCAATGTGAGACAGTTAAAGCAAAATGAAACATAAATAATATTAATAAAAAATAATAAGTAACAAATAACAAATAATACTAATAGAACCAATAATAAACAATATAAATATATAATTAATAATTAATAATGAACAATATAAATAATATGAATAATTTAAATAATATAAATAAATAATACAAATAATCCCAGGGAATGGCTGGAGATGTTCAGCCCATTGTAAGGGGAGCAGGTCTGCAAATCCATTATAGCACAAGACCAAAAAAGTTCTGTATTTAACTAAAATATGGCCAGGGCTGGACTTCAGGGGGCTCACCTGCTGTCCAGATATTTTCCATTAAGAAGCAACTAAAATCCAGGATAAACCCCAGTGGAAGTTGAATCAGTTTATATTTTCTGGGTTTTTCTGAGCACTCAAGAATCCCCTCTGCATTTTCACCTTTGAGGAAGGAACTACTGAAAACTAAATAGCAAATTGAGCTGTTTCAAAGCTGAAAAATGAGAACAAGCTGCCAGTCAGAAAGTAAATAATTTAGAATAGATTCAAACAATTAGGATTAACCAGCTTGGTGGGTTTTATTCTTATTTTTAAAAAGACTGTTTGATTATTCTGGGCTGTGTTTTGGAAACCATTTCTACCTTGTTTTTCTTGGGAAAACAATTTCATGCTACAGAAAAAAAAGGCATCGGGCGATGAAAAGCATTTGTTTCTTTCTACTTCTTAAGTAAAACCAGCAATGCTGGGCAGGTCAGATATAATAAATACAGCTATTTCAAGGCAAAAAGAAAAATGTTTTCCTGGCCTAACTTTGAGTGACAAGAGAAAATTTTTCCCAGCTTGCAACTCCACTTTATTAACAGTGCTCAATTGGATTTAATTGGATATATATGGATACGTTATATTGGGCTGCTTTGTTGCATTTTTCAAATTAATCCTCCACCACTGAAGCAACATTTTCGAGTGAGTGGATGTTGTGGACACCTTTAGAAGTTGTGCTCTGTGGCAGCCACAGCCTCGTAGCCCATATTTTTGAATTTTGGAGACTTGGATTACCCCAGCAGGAAGGCGATAGGCCTTGAATGGAGCTTTTTGTTCAGCCCTTTAATCGCTTCCAGCACTTGCCCCAGCCCACAAGATCCACACCAAATTTAGTCAGACATCCAGGCCAGACATGAAGGATTTCTCTGCAGATCCACTCAGTTCCACATTTTGGTTTCTTGAGGCCGAGGAGGAGACAGTGAGGCAGCTTAAAAGTTAATAATTATGGCTACAAACCTCCCCAGATCCTGGGAATGTCCTATTTTAATTTCAAAAAAATAAGAATCATCCATCCTTAGCTGTTTCCAACCCTGTATCCTGGGATTGAAGGCTGCTAGGAGATAGATGCAGAAATACAGATATTTTAAAGTCCAGATTGCCATGTCATAACCCTGGAGCTCAAATCCTCTGTGTTTCCTCATGCAGACACTAAAACATTCCAGTCAGCTTGAAGCAATTCCTCTCCTCTCCTCCCCATTTGTCTCAGATTTGTTACCAAGAGCTCAAACTTAACAGAAGGAGCTGGTAGGCAATTTGTACTCTTGCATTAAATTATTGTGGTTTAAACCCACTCAGTTGGATCTGGTCACACTGATCCTCTCCCACACACAAAGGGAATCATTTCTATGTCCCAAAATAATTGGGGAAGGGCAGAGAGGGTTGGTGGAAGATGCCCCAGTGGGAGCCTGGCCTCGCCTGGTGCTGAAGGCACAGCACGGATGCTCCGAGCAGGAATCTCCTGATGGGTTTTTCCTTCCCCTCTCTGCACAGGGATGGAGATTTTGGAGGAAAAATCCCACTCTGTGGGGTGGGCAGTGCCTTGTGGGAGGATGTGGAGAGACACAAGTTTTGGGTTGGGGAGCCGGCGAGAATTCCAGCCCCAAATTCCAGCCCCACGCTCCTCATTTGGAAGCAATTGCCCCATGCAATCTATCAGGAGGGGCCACAGCAGACAGCTTTGTGAAGTGGAAAAAAACCAGTTCTTAATTTATATATGACAATTAAACCAAATTGCATTGATTTCGTCTTCTTTTCCTCTTTTTTTTTTTTTTTTTTTTTTTTTTTTGGGAGACTTTAAAATGAACTGTAAGTCAGAAGATCTGCCAAAGCTCCCTTCCCTAATTAAACACATAACTGGGATTAAAAACCTTTTTAATCCAGCTGCTGAGAGCCTGTGAAATTTGTGGAGATGTATAGTTTGTGGGAAACATTGTGTTCCTTCTTGGATTCTTCAGCTTTCAGAAAAGACAGCATGTGAAAACTTTCCATAAATACAAACTGGGGTTTCCAATTAAACTACTGTCACTTCTATAAAATAAGCGAGAAGCCAAATGAAAGCTTAGACAAATATTTTTAAAGTTAAAGTAACCAGCTTCAAATGAAATACACGACTTCTCACTGCAGCCATACCTTTAGTAATTCAAGCAACACTTTTTTTAAATAAGTAATAAAATATTCCTGATTTAGACATGGCATTGCCACCAAGAGATTGCAAAACACAAAGGGTGTTGGTAATAAAAGAGATAAAGCTGAATTTTAGAAGGAAATTCCTTCTCTAGCTCAGAGTTCAGAGCGAGATACAGACATTTCTGACCAAAAAACTCCTTTTTACCCTCCAATTTAGGAGTTTATTTATCAGTGTTTTATCTCCTCTGTTTATCAGAGGAGAGAGTTTGAGGTTGAGAGTTTGATTTTGAGCTTCCTCCATCCCACTGGGAGTGCACAATATGAAATATTCCATCCTTGCAGAAGGAACTGAAGCGTTCCCTGGGCAGCATTTCCTGGTTTATTGCTCTCACATTGGCTCTGCCAGAACACAGCTCTGCAGGTATTACAGCTCAAAGCTCTCCAGCTTAGAAAAACAGAACAACTGAGAAATATCAAAGGCCTAATCCTGTGGAAACAGCTCTGTCTTTGAAAAACCCAAGTGTTTCCAGCCCCAGAGTAGCCAATTTAGGGTACATTTGTAAGGCCCCGCTGGGGTCAGGCTGACTCACACTTACATCACCTCATTCCCAACATCCCCAGCCGGGCTCTGTCAAACATCTCCTTTGCAATCTGGCCTGACCCCCTCAATGCCTGGTGCAGAAAATCCTTCCTACCTGCTTGGGATCATTTTAAATACATGGATTGGGAAGCCAAGGGCTCCTGCATTCCCCCAATGAACCCATTTCTCCCATTTTAAATACATGGATTGGGAAGCCAAGGGCTCCTGCATTCCCCCAATGAACCCATTTCTCCCATTTTAAATTCATGGATTGGGAAGCCAAGGGCTCCTGCATTCCCCCAATGAACCCATCTCCCATTTTAAATACATGGATTGGGAAGCCAAGGGCTCCTGCATTCCCCCAATGAATCCATTTCTCCCATTTTAAATACATGGATTGGGAAGCCAAGGGCTCCTGCATTCCCCCAATGAATCCATTTCTCCCATTTTAAATACATGGATTGGGAAGCCAAGGGCTCCTGCATTCCCCCAGTGAACCCATTTCTCCCTTTCACCCCAACTCTGCAACAGGATTGTTGTATCTCTGTAGGATCTCTTACACCAAATCCTAAAATGGATAATTGAATTATTGCAGCTCCAGGAGGTCAGTCTGAAGCTGGGAGGATCCTGTTTCCCGAGTGGGGTGTCCTGGCCGTCCATCAGCTGGGCAGTGACACTCTGGGGGAGTTTCCGTGTTCCACATCCTCCCAATCCCCAGGGAAGAACGGGTCTTTAGCAGGGAATGGCCTCTGGCATTCCCTGATGTGGATCCGGGTGTCTGCCCGTTGTCCCGGGGTTATCCAGAGGGGTTCTCAGCTCTTTTCCATCCCCCGTTGTGCTGCTCACACCTCTGCAAAGGACCGAGGCACTAAGGGGAAATGGGCTCTTCATTCCCATTAACACCTCCCGCCTTTGTCATGGAAGCGCCTCAGCACCTGGGAATTCACAAAGCCACGGAACAGGAGCTGGGAGCAGCTCCAGGGACATCGGAGACCTGACCCTGCATCACAGCTAGGGAATTAAAATGGCATTTCTGATTTCAGCACGAAATTCCCCAAACAGGCTCGCCAGCTCATCTTCCCCGCACAAGAGCTGGGGAGATCCTTCCCATCTTTCCACACTTGGCACGACCCGAAGCCTTTATCGGAGCAGATTCCCGATGGAATTCTCACCGCCCCAAAGGCATGCAGCAAAGGCTGCTGGAAATCCCTGGAACCACTCTGCAAACCTCAATATTTGTTTGAAAGGCTTCTCCCGAGGTGAAAAATGGCTGCACTTCATTGTTAAAAGACAACGTCGCAGGCAGTTAATCTCCACCATTTATTTCCTATCATCCGAACCAAAATATTGATACATCTGGACAAACTCAGTGCGAGGGAAAGAGCACATTCCCAAAGCGTTCATGAACACAAGCAGCAGATCATAAATTGTAACTATCCAGAAGTGACCCCAATTAAGGGACCTGCTCAGGGAGGAGGCAGGCGGCCACAGGGCCGGGTTCATTCAGCACGTCCATAGACATTCAAAAGGTTCAATTAAAAATATCATCAGCTTCTTGGATTGGCCTCTCCTGAGTCCCAGACTTAAGACAGTCTAAGCTACAATAAACCTCCCCAGGGTAGGTCAAATATTTATTCAATTGTTGTGCCCAAGAGATTCCCACAAACTCAGGAAAAACCATTTAAATGTTTCACTCAGGCCGAGCTCAGGATTGCACATTCCTAAGAGGCTCCTGCTGGGATTCAGGGGCAGGGAAATTCAGGATGAGTCCCTCCAGGAGCTCAGCTTGACTTCTTCCAACACTCTGCTGCTCATGGTGAAAAGGTGAGTTCTGCCAATCCTTCCTGAAGGAAAATTGTGCTACAAGGCCCAGAGCTGCCAGCTGTGCACTGGGAGTCTTGTAAGATTATTAACTCTTGTTTTAAACCCAGAAATATTTGAAAGACAATGGAAAGAATTCCCAACAACAAAAAGCAGAAATATTTTTTTAAAAATCCTCTGCCACCTCCAAATTTATCTCTCCTGTACCTTAAAAAAAAATCAAGTTGGTGGCTGTGAGATTCCTGACTCTGAAAGAGGGATCAGGGCAGGAAGTGATCACCCAGTTCAAGACAATGAACATCAGCACTGTTTCAAACCATCAGAGAGAAAGAATAAGAAATTTCTAGACAGAAACTTCCAGCTGAGCTGAAATGTCTCCTTCAAGGCAAAGACAAGCACACAAGTAATAGAAAAATGCCACATTTGAGTTTATCCTCTCTACACCTCTAAATTACATTAATGGAAACCATGACCTTGACATTTCCATTGCAGTGCTCTTTTAAAAGGCAACACAAAAGCAGGGATTCATCTCGTTTATTTTTAGGAAAATGTTTCTTTGCCATCAGTAATAAGATCTCACCACTGTCTCACCTCAAAGGAAACCTAAACAATGATTTCTGCACCATTGTGCAAATTATGAAAAAATCCAGGAGCATTCCTTCCCATCGTGTCTTATTTTCCAATAAAGAGGTACTTTGCTGGCATCAAAAAAACCCCCTCAATATTTAACATTCCCTTTAAAATATCTCCAGGAAGTCACTCAACCTGAACATAAAAGCTGGCCATTAACTGACTTTAGCCATCTTCCTTCCTCTGTAAATAAATGAAAAGAAACAACCTCTGAGTGAGGAAAAGCCCATGCAGCTGAACATTACAAATTCAGATTTTGTGACTGCTGGCTCACACAAAGCTGTGTGTGTTACACAGCCCTTATCTGTAATTAATATCAGCTCTGGATTGGGGTCTGCTTATTGGCACAAACAGCCCCCAAGCAAACCAGAGGTAATGGTTAATAATTAAATACAAGCATCTGCAGCAACAAATTGATAGGACAAAATCACATCATTATACATTGAAGGCTCAATTTGAATAATGTAAGGAAAAATTGTCTATCTGGAAGCATGAAATGAATTTATGCTAAGAAAGAGAGGCATGTCCAAGTCATTCTGTGGATTTCATCATTCTTAAATTTACTTCATTGAAAAAAAATTAGGGAAAGCCCAGTTAGTAACCCTACTCCCACCTTCAGTACTATTTGTAGCAATATTAGGGTGAAAGGTTCAAAACAATGCCATTCCTTTCATTGGAAGCACCATTTTAAAATGTCTTTAAAAAACTTTCAGATTTTTTTTTCCCATTGACATAACATCAGCAAAAGCCACGGTGTGTGACATTAAATGTCATTTAATTTAATATCATTTAATTTAATATCATTTAATTTAATATCATTTAATTTAATATCATTTATCTACATCTTCATATAGACATGCAGGGAACTACAGGTTTTCTATCCCTTAGAAATTCCCAGTTCAAGTCCTTTGGAAAAAGTACTGGGAGAATCCCTGAAGAGGCACTTGGCTTGGTTTTTCTGCAAAGCCATTTGAATTCCATGTGCTTGGCACAGCCCTGTGCTCCTGACAGAACAGATCAGCTCAATGAGCTCCTCGGGAATGAATGACTTATGGATCAAGTGACAAACAAGGACTGTCCCTGTAGCTTCACAGATTTTATCACTGGAAAATAATGCCTGGAATGTGGCTCATCCCAGAGCTGGGCAGTGCAGCCCCTCCTGGCTCCCTGTGACTCATCCTGTGGATTTCATCATTCTTAAGTTTACTTAATTGAAAAAAAAAAAAACAAAAAACCCTACGAAAAGCACAGGTAGTAACCCTACTACCCACTTTACTACTATGTGTAGTAATATTAGGGTAAAAAGTTCAAAACAATGTCATTCCTTTCACTGGAATTAATTAATGCACTAATCGTTAATTAATTCATGATTTTGTCCTGTCAATTTGTTGTTGCAGATGCTTGTATTTAATTATTAACCATTACCTCTGGTTTGCTTGGGGGCTGTTTGTGTCAATAAGCAGACCCCAATCCAGAGCTGATATTAATTAATTAATCAAGCCCAGGCAGAGCTGCACAGGCAAACAGGGCTTTGGGCCGGGCACTCACTTGGATAAAATCAGATTTATTCTCAGCAATTACCAGAGCCACTCTCAGCTTTCAGGCAGCAAATAAAGGAAAGCAAAGCCATAGGCTGCTGGAGTGAGACTAATGATGATCTATGCCTGACACTGGCAGTGCCAAAAGTGGGTTTGTTGTGAAATCCTGCCCTGTGCCTGAGCCTGGGCACTGCCCCTGCAGCCAGGAGCCTCCACCTGTGCACCTGCTGCTCACAAGAATTGCTTTTGTTGCCCAGATTTTGTTGTTTGGCCAAGTCCTTGCTCAGCTTCTGCTGTGGAGAGAAGAGGCCAATACTCAGCCACCATTCAGAGGTCGTGTGGGCTTCAATTTCTGTTTGCCAGAGGCTTCAAAAACTGCAGCCTCGCCAGGCAAGCCCTTGGATTTATTGCTCTGACAGCAGCTCTGCAGTCAGGCAATGGCAGAAGAAAAAAACACGTTCCAGGGCCATGACATTTTGCCCGACTTCCCTGACAAAAGCACAGCAAAGAAAAAAAAAATTAAAAATTTTAAAAAAATCAGTGCTGATGTTCATGTTCTTGTTGGGTCATCCAGAGTATCCAGTGCTTTCGTCTGGAAAATAAACAGCAGAGGAAAAAGCTGTGGTGGGCAGATGTTATGACACAAACTCTGCTGCACAATTTGGAGGAACTTTTCAGTGGGCAGGCAGAGAAATGAGTCTGCAGGTGGGCAATTTCCCACTCCAAGCAGAGAAAAATCACAGTTATCCCACAGATATGGACTCCAACAGCAGATCCAACAAAAAATGAGCAGCACAAACATGGAGAAGAGAATCCTTATCTTTTTGCTGCCTACCTGAATCAAATTACATGTGTTTTTCTTGATCAAATTGCAATTATTTAAAAGTATTTCATTTAATCTAAAAGCAGTTCACCCCAAGACCCCAAAAAACTCAGCACTGAGCAGTTCATCCAGCAGATCTTGGGGGAGGAAGTGTGAAATCTCAGAGCTGCTGGGCACCTGGCTATGTGCACATTCAGTAGTATCCACATCTCCCCTCTCATGGATTTACAGCTGTGCAGTGTGTGGGTACCAGGCCAGATTCCACATGTTTCAAACAGGTTTAGAAGGTAAAATGCCATGTAAACCAGCAAAAAAACAAACAAACAAAAAAAACCCAGCTTCTTATTTGCTCTTTTTAACACCAACTTGAAGGAATTGCAGTTTTTACAGAAAGCAGCTGGGGGGAAACAGAACAAAGTGCAGATTTTCTCACTAAAAACCCCAAAGGTTTCCACCATGGGTGGAGGTGAGGTGTCTTATCAGAGAACAGAATGAGTTGGAAGGGACCCATCAGCATCACAGTCCAGTCTCCTGGCCCCAAGAACCCCACTCTGAGCAGAGAACACACCAAATTACAGCACAGAGGAATCACAACTAGAAATCCCATGTCTGCATTAAAGCATTGCCCAAATTAAACACGTTATAATTTTTTTTTTTTAAAATGAGCAAAGGGAATCACCACAGAGGGCTGAACCAATCCACTCTGCAGAGGAATCTGTGCTCCAGCCCCTGAGGTGACCTGGTCACTGGGACACCAGCACAGTCAGCACTCAGTCACACAACACTCCAGGAGTTTGATTTTTGTTGTTGTTTTTCCTTTTCAATCACAACGCAGAGAGCTGGGTACAAAAGCTGCCACCTCCAACCCTTTCCCTGGCAAACACGTTTGCTGTTCCTGCATTCTCTCCTCCCCATTCCTCCCCCAGCACGTGAAGGGAGAGTGACCCCAACACCATCCCATGGCCATCAGCGATCAGCAGCAGCCAGGGGCAAAACTGCAGCTCCCAACTGTTAGAATTAGAAGACAAAAAAAGCCCACCAGCAACAGAACCACCACGTTAAAGCCACACTCTGCTCCCTCCCCGAGCAGCCCCAACAATGGTGCCATTGTTGTGCAGCCTCATCTCTGCCCAGGGCCACCCACATCTTCCCCACTCCAGGGAGAAGTCAGAATCTTCCAGCTCAATAGACAGCCGGGGAGAGGAGAAAGCATCTTTACAAGGCTTGTTCATTTTTCTTGGATAAGGGGAGAGCTCAGCCTTTTGCCTCCAAGCCAAAGCCCTGAAAGGAAGAGAATGAGTTTGAAGTTTTGAGGATGGACAAGCCTCCGACACTCAGAAATTCTGTATCACACAAAGATTGATTTCCTCCAAGTACAAGAGGCCTCGGGTGAAAACGATCCTTCACAGCCCCGTGGCCCGGAGCCAGCAGGAGGCTGAAACACAAAGGAGGCATCGTGCTTGCCTCGAGATGTCAGGACCTTTTTGATAAATTTAAATTCATTCTGGTAAATGAAAAATTCCTGGGATCTTTCCTTCATGTTAACATGTGCAGTAATATTTCAAATTTATATAAATTATACACACACACACACAAAATCCAGTTAAAACAAATGAGTCAGTCCTTTCCTCTTTTTTTTTTTTTTTTTAAGTTTAAAATGGTCTATTTCCTTTTACCAGGCCTGCTATAAGAAAGGAAAACTAAATGCAACCAGCTCTAAAAATGCTGGCGAGAAAAATAACAGAAATAATGTGCCATGCCAGATTAAAGTCCAAACAAGCTCTGTCCAAAATCTGGGTACCAAATATCTGCTGTGAGCAGGGGAACAGAGCAGATCCTAGGAAGTTTTCAAAGCCTTTTCAGGATTTACCTACAGACCAAAAGAGGCTGTGGAAATAAGATTTGCCAGATGTCTCAGTATAAATCAGGATTTTTAATATTCCTCCTGACGTCCCATCAACCTCACCAAGATTTCCACACAATGCCATGTGGCAAACTTGTCATAAAACTCAGACACACGTGGCCAGAGGAGGACAAGGGAGAAATGAATTCAGCTCCTCCAGTTTTCCATGCCTGGATGAGAGGCAGGAGAACAAGGAGACAAAGAAAACCAGGTTGGATGTAAAATAAAGACAGAAAGAGTGAATGCAGCCCAGATGGGTGAGGTAGAACAGATCCTGCAGGTTTTTGTTCCAGGAGAAAAGCTCAGGACTCAGGGCTTGTCTAGAGGGGAAAGGAAAAATAAAAAAAGGATATTCTTTTATCACGCTCACTTCAAGATAAACTTTCTGCAGCCTAAAATAAGCCCTCCTGTTGAAGAGCATTCAAACACACACAAATCAGTGTTCTGATGTGTCATGTGGAAGGGACACAGGCTTGTCCTGGATGTAAGGTCACTGCTAGCCAACAAATTAACTTCTCCTTACACTAAAAACCATATCCCCCACCCTCTAATCTGTAAGCACACGGCCCTCAGAAGAAAGCTTTTTCTTTTCTTTCTTCTTTTTCTTTCTAAATGAGAATATTTACAACAGGTAATAGGGAAACTTAATCAGCCCTTCGAAAGCATTTAGGTATAAAAGGTGCACAGAGTCAGTGCTCTCTCCATTCCCCAGCAGAAATGGGATATTTCTGCAGAGCTGAAAGGGATAGAGTTTATCATGTCCACTGAACACCTGCCTCCACTTAACCCTTTGGGGACTTTCTGCTTCAGCTGCTTTTCTCAATGGGCTGAGTAGATCAACAGAGCTCGAAATTCTTCAGAAACTGTCTTCCCCCTGCCTCTTTTCAACAATATCTTACCAGACAGTCTTTCAACAACGGGGTCTCCATCCTTATGGTTTTCCAAAAGCCTCCAACTGAGGGATCACAGAAAGTCAGGACAAGGCAGTTTTGTTCCTGCCAAGTATTTGAGCTCAGATCCCCCCTCGGTCACTGTGTCAATCAGTTGTCTGGGCTGGGTCAGGAGTTATTCCCAGATCCAGATGCAATCCAGGTTTTTGCAGTGACTGTCTCCCTGTCCTGCTCCTGAGCCTCTATGCTCCACACACTGCTCTGTATCCAGGCACAGATGTGCAAAATTCTTGCAATATATAAAGTGAAGCAAGTGTATTACCAATATTCATGTAATTAGTCCTCATCTCTGTGTGTATGAAAAATTTACAGCAGATTTCTTTGGGTATTTTTATTTCAAAAAAATGTCCAAAAGCAAGGAGTTTACTGAAAAGAAAAAAATACCACAAAGGAAAATGAGTGTGGGGTTTCATCAATAGGAAAGTCAACTATTTTGTGTTTTATAGGGAGGTTCAAGTAAAATACTTGAAGTATTTTTAAAAAATCAGATTCTCTGCCTTTGCTGTTTGCACAGAGCACCACAATACCAGAAGTGCTTTAAAGAGAGATAAAAATGACATTCACCCCAACCAAAAGTTCCCTTCTGAAGAAGATAACATTATCTCAGCAGCATTATCTCGGCACACAAGTGTGAGTGTGCCCTATTTATTTACACACTTTATTCTGAAACTTATTGAATGTTCTTAGTTGCAAGCAGCAAAGCTCCTTCTCCCCAGCCTTGTTTCAATAAAACTGGTATTGTTACAGATTATTTTAATTTTTTAAGCCTAAATGCAGGGTAGTTGGAATTGGGAGGATCTTTGTCTTTTGGAGCCCAGTGCTACAGAAATTTGGCATTAAAAGTACAATAGAAAACAGAGTTTGGTGGGAAGTTCAGCTGCTTCACTACCCTGCCCTGAATAGAGCAGAAAACTTCTATTAATTCCCTGCTGTTCCAGCCAGGGCAGGTCAATTCCCTCACCACCAGCCTGGAGACTCTTCCAGCAGGGTTGGAATTAACCCTGTTCATGCTGCTCACCAAGTCCCCAAGCAGCAGTGCCAGGAAGATTTCCAAAACTAAATTCCAAACTCTGCAATATGGACAGGCCAATGATTCTAAAGTCTCGGTTGATCTGCAGCTTCTCAGGCTCTGAAATCTGCCCATTATCAGGGCAGGTACAGGGACAAAGTGAGGGAGTTTTGTCATAAAAACACAACCTGGATTTCCACTCTGTGCTGGCAGAGCAGCTGAGAACTCCTGGGGAAAATTCATTGCAGAATAAGGCATGTAGAGTGCTCAAAGTGCTCAAAAGTGCTCCAAAACAGGGACAGTTAACCCAAAATACATGAAAAACTTGCTTCAAGCACACCCCACAGAAAATTATTCGATAAACACCAACTCAGGTGTAACATAACATTTTTTGCCATGTCAGATTTAAAAGCTGAATCACAAACCTGGCACTTTAATTAAACAGGGCAGCTACCTGCTCAAAGTACTGCACAAAATATGTTGCTGGAAATTCAAGGTTTGCAACTAAAATCAGATTTATTAAGGGGAAAAAAAAAAAAAGGCAATAACTAAGCAAGTGAATGAGGATTTTTTAACAAGAGTTTGAAGCCACCCCAGAAGGGAATGGGGTTGAGCTCCTTGTACCTTGCAGGGTTTGGAGTAAGGGGAGAGCAAGAGGAAGAAGTTTCACCAGGAGGCAAAATTCCTTTCATCCTCCTGCCCTGCATCCACCACTCCCCAAGCTGGAAAACCTCTGCTCATTGCTGAATTAAAGGTGTCAGCACACACAGAGTTATTTATTTCACCTGTCCAGGGATCCATTTCCCAGCTGTGCAATGGGAACAGCACTTCTTGCCTGCCTGAAGAGGAACATAAGCAGGAAAATGATGTCAAGGATAGTAAGGTTTTGGGGTGATGAGAACTGTGAGGAGCAGAAAATAGGAGAAAATGCTGGTTTTGCCAAAAATTAGTCTGGAAACCACTCCACAGTGCTTCGTAGTTCAGCTCAGCAGCAATATTTAATAAAATGGATGGATACTAAACCAACTTCATCCCTCTGTGTGGTGTCAGCAATCAAATACCTGCACACAGAGAGAGACCTGCCCCTGAACAATTCTCCTTTTCTGGGCTGAAACTCTGAGCAAGCCCTCATTTGGTTCAATTTGAGTAAAATTATGGCAGAGATGCAGAGCTTTGGGCTTCCCAAGTGCCAGTCAGGGGGATGCACACACAACCTCAGGAAAATGTGAAATGAGTCTGCTGTGCCCAGCTAAAATCCTTTCTCCCTCTCCTTTCTCCTCAGTGAAGATGACACTCCAAGCACATGTTTAATATCCAAATGTGTCTTTCCAATGGAAAAAACAACAACAAAAAAACCCCCTCACATTTAGAAATGCTTAACTGGCTGTGGGAAAGAATTCATGTTGAGGAGAGGATCCAAAAGGGTGGCCACAAATGTGCCCTGTGGATTTTGGGCAAGGCAGAAAGAAGAAGGGTCCAGGCTCTCTCCTTTGCTGTGCAGCTGCCCCGTGCTGTGCAAGGACTGAAAAAATCTCTTCCCACTCACCACAGAAAGAAGTAGGAAAGTGTCAACGTTGCCAAAGCTCAGAGGATGACAAAGAAACCAACAAAACCAAAAGAAAAAAAAAAAAAAAAACCTCAGTTGCTATTTTTCCCAAACAATTCTAGGAACACAAATATGGTTTTATAGATTTAAGTCATTTTTTCTTAATGGAAAATAAAATAAAAGAGAGCTGCAATACTAAAAAGTTATATAAGCTCCAACAAAAGCTGGTGATTAAGAGGAAAGCTTTAACTACCTAAGGACCAGAATTTTTTGCCAAGAAGCCAAGTGGCAGAAGGAATTCATGGATCCAGGAGGAACTTGCTCCATTGTTTAAGCAACAGATTTGCCAAGATATGGGCACTGGAAAAGCCAAAGGGCCTGAAACTTCCCTCCAGTGTGGTGGCTGCATCCAGGCACAGGCATCCCACCCACTCTTCTTCTATTAACTACAGATGGCAGGGAAACCAGGGAGGAAAAACACAATATGGCCCAGCTCTTTCCCACAGAGACTGAGCAGTATCAGGGGATCACACTGTGTTATTTAAATCTGAGAGACTAAAAATACAGCTCTTTATTGCTCTGCAATGTGAAGCCTAAGAGCAGTTCCACCATCTGAGGTAACAAACCTAAGGATGTCCCCCAGTTCCTCCCTGGGCCCTGGATTTGGTGTGCATTATGTTACTGCAGACCTTTTCCCCTTAGTAAAACAAACAAACAAACAGGCAAGCACATGCTACTAATTTTATTTACATTGCACATTATCGACCAAATCTATATTTGGGGTTCTTTCCAGACCACCAAGGCTCTCATTACAGGGACTTTGCACTAAGCAGAGAAACATAAAAAACCCAGAAAAACCTTGTCATTTCAGTATTAAGGAAATAGATGCAGGTTAAGAATACGTGTATGAAAATTCACTGGGGGGAAAGACACATTCCCATCTCAAAAGGGGAATGTCTGTTATCCATATATTAAAATATACTAATGCAGCAGACTCAGATCATTATACAGTGACAGCAAATTTGGTCCTATCACTCATCCCCTCCTCCAGCTGAGGAAACCTGGAAATCTGCAGCCACATTTAAACCCAGAAAGAGCAGAGACATCTTCAGTCAGCAAAGGCTGATCCAGGGCGAGCTCAAAGGCTCCCATTGACTTCCCAAGGGCTGGACCAACCTGTGCATCCAACCCAGTGCCAAGCAGGAGCTGCTGCCAGGAATATAATCCCTCCTAGCTCTGCCCTGTCCAATTTAAACATCTCCAGCACTGCAGCTTCAATAACCTCCCTTGCACGATTTTTCACTCCCTGAGATTTTACTCGTAGGAAACTCTGGAATTTAGCTGAGCTTTCCTTGTCTGCATTGGCTCCCTCCTTTTTACAACCATGCCTTGCTCTAAATGACACCCCTGTCCCTGCTGGTAGCACAAAGATGTGCACAAAGCATCATCCCCTTCACTGTAGCAGGTCTTCATTTCCCCAAAATAAAAACACAGAATTGATTTTGAACTTTTTCCTCCAGGGCTTCAGCCCAATTTGTTGAAAACTTTTGTAGGATATTAAAGCTGTGCCCCCAGGGCAGGGCAGGGACAGCCTCTGACCTTGCTGTTTCTGTGTCCCTTCATGTTCCTTTCAGCCAAACACCAGAAATCAGCTTTGGGGGATGTTTTTTAGGAATAAGCATCTATTTATTGCTGCCTAAATCCCTTTTCCTTCCTTTGTGACAGAACCATAGAGAAGGGAAAACAGGCAGAGGTTGGATTGCAAGGCAGAGGTTGGAATAGGTGACCCCAAGTTCCCTGGAGCAGCATTACAAGGATTCCACAATTTATAAAATTCAGGCATCCTGCATCCTGGAAAACAGCAGGATTCTGGCACCATTACACAGGACACAAACCTCCTTACCTAAAGTCTGATTAATAAATATTAAAAGGCTGAGTTTGATCTCTCCAGAACAGCAGCAGACTTCATAAACAGGGTGATGTCAGATGGAGATTACTGGGGCAAAAAAAACCCCAAAACAAAACAAAACAAAACAAAAAAACCTGCTGGGGTTTGTAATGGAAGGAGGAAAAGCCAAACACAGCCTCAGACTCCTGAGATTACAGGTCAGCCCATTTGAATAAAAAATTGAGTATTAAAAAAGGGGTGGGATGTATTTGTCTCCTTGTATTTTGGGGGGAAGGAGGAAGGAGAAAGGGGAAAGTAATACTCGTTATTTGAGCAGGGCATGCGTTTTTTTTTCTTGGCAATCTCTGCCTTCTCTTTTCAACAGACACATCCTTTGGGGCCTGAATTGTGAGTTAGACACATGTCCAGAGAGAAACAGGCCTCTGTTTTCTGTAGAACAACAGACTACTTATTTTTCAGTACAGACAACCCCGCCTATCTGGTATTTAACTTAGATGTAAACTAGTCCCAGCAGAGCAACCCCTCTTAATGGCTCACACAACCCTGGAAAACAGATTTTTTTTCTGCTCTTGGACTGGACTCATCACTGATGCATTAACTCAAAACGACAGTGAGCCCAAGTCTATTCAGTTTTGTGGGCTGGTGTGGAGTGATGAGGCTTCTTGGCAGACTGGAACTACTTGGGAAGGCAGAAGTGAATCAAAGGCCATTACCCAGATACAGCAAAAACATCAGAGAGATTCTGACATGCTCAATCCTCTCAGAATGTTTGATGTTCTGCTGTACTCAAGTGACTCGTGTGATTAATAAAGTAGATATATTTGTCATCTCCTTGGACAGAACTAGAAATGTACTTTGCTAGGAGCAAAAACAAGTAGGCTTTGAGAGAAACAGCACAGGTGAATGAATCCCACCCACAGCAGCACTGCAGGAACTCCCTTTTTTATGGGAAATCCCAGGAGCAAGGACAGAAGGAGGTTTTTAGGATCATGGAATACAGTTTAGCTCTGAATCGTGTTTGTTTTCTGTGAGTGTTCATATCAAAAAGCATTTTATACTCCATCAGGTCTGGCAGGAGAAAAAACTTAGGTATGACACCATTATTGCTTTAATTAAGGAGGATATTTGTAAAGGTCTGAATAAACAGGTGAGGGAAATATTTATTAACTGGAGGCTTTGGTTTCTCTAGGATCCCTTTAGAGTCACCAAGGTAACCAGGGTGAAAGAGATGGGGCAGAGTCCTCTGGCCATGCCCCTCCCAAACTGTCTCCTAACAGATGTAAATCTAATTTCTTGTTAAAACACAGCCCTCACAGCCTCCCAAGACTATGAAAGGCTTTATTCTCCTCACCTCAGCAAGTTTTCTCACTCATATCTAAATTAAGCCTATTCTGCTTTAAATTAAGTCAAATATCTTTTGTCTTAGCAATCACTGCCATTGGGAATAAGCTGTTCTCTTCTTCCTTCTAAGAGCTGATGTAGTACCAACTCACAATATATCCTTTTTTCCCCCTTTTTCCCCCCTTTTTGGTGATGCAGTCAAAGCTCATCCATCCTTATCAGCGAGGTTTTTTCCATTTTTACAGTTCTGCAGCTAGTCCCTGCCTTTCTCCAGCTCCACTTGCCAAAGCCAGTTTTCCTGCTGCTGAGGTCTGTCCCGTGCTGAGCAGAGGGACAGAGATTTCTTGTGCCCTGCTGCTTGTGCTGCTGCCTGCACGGCCAAACACAACGTTTGCCTTCCCCTGCCCACACTGCAGCTCTGTTGGCTTGGCTCCCTTCCCCTGCCACCACAGCTCCCAAAAATCCTTCCCAAAGAGCTGCAAGCCAGCCAGCTCCTGTTCTGTCATTTACACAGGTGGCTTCTCCTTCAGGAGTTTAATGTGCTGCACTTATTCCATCATCATATTTCTTCCATTTCTCCAGTTTAGCAAGATCTTGCCTCCCATCCCTCCCACCCGGTGTACTCCAGAATTTCCCACAAACTGGGAGAGCTGCTCCCATTCCCAGTTTGCTCCCAGAAGAACCAAACCAGCAGGCCCAAGGCTTTCCAGATGTTTAGTTTCTCTGTTTTCCCTGCATGGGAATGGCTCCAGCCCTGCCTTTACAGAGTTTCACTCAGCCCCCGTGGCTGTCCCTGCCATCAGGAGTTTGCACCAACTCCAGACGTGTCACCGTGTCCCCCACAGGGCTTGAGAAGCTGCTCTGAGGGGAAAGGAGGTTGGTGTGACAGGATTTGGCCCTGACAAAACCATTTCGGCTCGCTATTTATCTCCTTGTTATCTCCCAGCTGCTTGCAAATGCTTTATCTGCTGTTAAGCACATCGATGTCGAAATCCTCACACTGGTTTTTTTTGCTTCCTTCCCAGTTTTTTAGGCTTTCCCCCCATCAGCACACAGGGTCTCTCACTCCTCAGCCTGACCCGGGCTGAGCAACTTCCTCAGAGGTTGAAGAAGTGACAGGAGAAATCCTAAAGCATCTAATTTATCCAAGCATTCCCAAACAGTTTTTCCCTCATTCTAGACTGAGATTGCAGTGCTGATGTCTTTGCATTCCTGGTGTCTGCTGGGTTTTTCAGGGCAGGGTCAAAAGCAGTGCAAAAAAAAAAGAGAGCTTTAAGGATTTCAGCCTTTGGTTTTGCTCTCCAGAACATTTCCTGTGCACAGAGTCACAAGTCAGCATTTTCTCCTGGCTTTTTCTTTTCCTGCTCCCCTCATTATCACTTGGAGCTTCAATCCCCTTCTGTGCCTCAGCTTTTCTGACTTTGTTGCTGTGTTTATCACAAACTTTTGCACTGATCTCTGGCAATTTCATTCACAGATTTAAAATACCTTCCCCTCCCTCTCTTTAATTCACACCCAGCATTCCCCAATCAAAAGCAGAATAATGTTCTCCATAAGTAACTACAGAATCCCTTAAATACTTTGTCTCTTCAGATTTGCTTCCCATAAGATACGAACTGTAGTCTAGCAAATCACAGTATTTTTATACCATCCCTATTTCCTAAGGAAATTGGACTCCATCATTCAAAATTGTTCATTAAAACACTCCCCAAAGTCACAATAACAAATTCATGAGCACTTTGTCATTTTAGACTTGAGAAAAGAGCATTTCAACCCCACACTGGGCAATTTCAAGAAATGCCACAAAATGCATTCATTTTATGAAGATGACATGTTTTGAAATAATTACCACCTCCAAAACCAAACTGATAATGATTTCTTCCTGTCAACATCCCACTCCCCTCCCCAAATCCACCAGCCTGGGCAGCTGGGAATGGCAGGAGGCTTTTGCAGGGTTGGGGAGGACAGGAAGAGCAGGCAGTGGATTAATAAGGATTAATGTATGTGAGATGGCTCCATATGGCACACCTGGATAGGTCCCACACTACTTTCAAATAAAGAAATAAATAAAAATGCTTTGATCTTGGAATTTTGGTAAAAGAGGCATGTGGAAGAGCAGATCCCCAGCTTTTATTCCCAGACCTGCTATGGGGTTTTTTTGGGGAGCTCATACAAGATTTAACCTGTACTCCTCTACAAGCATCTAAAAGGAAAAAAAAATATATAATCCACAGCAAGCCACAGTGAAAAATTCAAAATTGTTTGTAAACAGTTCTGAGCATCCTTGATCAAAACTACTGCTAAAAAAATGGGTCATTTCTGGATACTCTGACCAGAGAAATAAGAACTGAGTGCACAGGATTTCGTTTCGATGGAACATGGAGAAGATTTGCTTTTTTCTGAGGCTTGCCAAGCTGCAATAAGAACCATATTTGCTGCATGAAATTTAACACCCAGAAGAAACTGTAAAGGACCAGAGGGTCTCCTGTCCCTCTACACTTATTACTGCTGTGAGCATATGGAAAGAACCCTCTCTGGGTTGCCTGGAGATGATGTAAATACAGATAAGTGCATTCATCTGTTTAAAAATGAATAAAAAGAAAAGAAAACCTCCAGATCTTATTAAATAAGTTATCACAAAAATATGAAAGTACATCTTTGCGGTGCATCAGTCCAGGCACATCATTTTTTACATGTTTTATGTGTTTTGGGTTTATGTGCCTTTTCCTTTAGCTGCACTGCATGTTTCTCAGGACTCAGGGAAAAAAAACCAACTTAATTTTCTGACACACAAGATTTATTTGGGTACTTCTCATTCTGATTGAACACATATCAATGGCCTATTATCAGCCCCTAGAATATCATTCAAGAAACAACACCAAAGGATGCCAGGTGGTCAAAACCTGCTTTTTATCCTTTTTCTGCTTTCCATCATCCAGCTCTTCCTACTCCAGCTCCCCCTAAGCCAGGCAAAGTGAGTGCAAATATTAACTTTAATGTAGAAATTGTGCACGTTTCTCCTCTTCCATCCCTGGTTCCCTGAGAAAAAGCAGCTGCTCCAGCCCAGAGCAGGGGAAATCCAAACAGATTACACTCAAGTGCTGCTTTATGGGAGATTTAGGAGAGACCACAATAATCCTAAATCTGATCCCCTGTATGACACATGCCACAATTCCCTAGATCCAGTGGTTCTGCACACATCCCCCTGTGCCTGTGAGCACATTGTTCCCCAAGTCAGCCCTGATTTAAAAGGCTCCCCAGTGATGAAGAGCCTCCCACATCATTTGACCATTTGTTTTCCACAAATAGCTCCTTTCGAAGTGGAAAAACTCGTGGAGGAAAATGAAGTTGGCTCCCTTGAGCTCAAGCTGGAGATTTAGGAGTTTGTCCCTGCTGCAAACCACACTGAAATGGAGAATTCCAGGAGCAAAGCTGGGAAGCAGAAATGGGGCACCAGAAGGTCCACATGGGGAAAGAGCCTCGCCTGAAGCATCACCAAGTACAGAGAGCCTGTACCAGACACCCGAAATAAATGATGTGTCCTCACAGCAAACCAGCCTGATTCATTTCTGCTGCCTTAAGTCGGGGTATTTAAAACAAACTCGGAACAAAAATACCTTTTTTGTTTACAAGACTTTGCTCTCCAAATGGTTGTCTCTAGGGATGGCATTTTCCAGACAGCTCAGGCCTCTGGATGCTGAGGGATCCTTTGGGAAGGCTCCTGGGTGGCTTCAGGACTTAGAGTCGTGTCATTGTCACCATAAGAGACCCAACCCTCAGCATCCAACCTTCCCCAGGGGCTGTGCCAGGGATCTCAAGAAAGATAACTGCACAGGGAATGGGTTTGTACCCAAAGGGCCAACCCCAGGATTAACCCTCAGCCTTCACTCTGAGGTGCTTTAGTGGAAAACTACACAGCAAGATGAAATCTGCAGCAAAACGAGGATTAGTCCAGCCCAAGAGTAGGTAAGGAAGGACAAAAGCTGTTCCTGTCAGCCCCTTGTCCCGGATCTCCCTGCCTGCCTTTATGAAGTTCCATCAAAAAATTTTATTTTGTTATAGCCCAGTCTTAAAAGTTTGGATGAAACCAAAAGAAACCTCCACTGGGCTGTAGCCTGTTAATGATACCGTGCTCTCCTCTGGCTCCCTGCCAGAGAGTGAACAGTGCCAACATTTGCAGACTTCCAACAGGAAATTAAATAACTGCCCTGTTGGAAATATAAACCCATTTACAGTGGTCAGGCTTGCATTTTCCAAAACAACGATACAGTTTGTGCACGTAAAGCTCGAGGAAAATTTGTCAGAAGATTCAGCCAAGTGAATATGAAACAAAGCCTTGTGGAAAGGTGTTTTACACAGCTCTCCAAATTAGAGCTTTGTCAGGTGTATTTCCTGCCCTGAGGCCTCTGGAGGAACAATTCTGGGCCCTTTAGTGAGGGCTGCAGACACACAGCCCCGTGGCTGAAGATTAACAGAGGTCCTGCTTGTTTCATCATTTTCTATATTCTTTCATTTACTTCTCAAGAATTGTTTTGGGGAGCATAGCTGAAGTGCTGCTGCAGGCTTGGGAGAGTCTGGGCTTTATTTTTAACCTGTTTTGTGACTTTCTGGTCAAATCTCTGCTCCAGGCTACCCTTCCTTCTCACACTTCATCACACAGAATGACACAATCCCGGAATGGTTCGGGTTGGGAGGGAGCTTAAAGCTCATCCTGTTTCAACCCTGACACCTTCCACTGTCCCAGGGTGCTCCAACCTGGCCTTGGACATTTCCAGGGATCCAGGGGCAGCCACAGCTTCTCTGGGAATTCTATTCCAGGGCCTCCCCACCCTCCCAGCCAAGAATTTATTCCTAATATCCAACCCAAACCTCCTGGCTTTCAGTTTGAAGCCATTCCCCCTTGAACTGTCACTAAATGCCCTTGTAAGGAGTTTCCCTCCATCTTTCTTGAATATACACTGCAGGGAGAGGCCAACTCCTGTTTTAGTCTCTGCAGTTTCAGCACTGCCATCACCACCACCCAGATCTGCACTGTGGCAGCTCCAGGGGAAGGAGCCTGTTCCATCCCAGGGGTTTGTGCAGCCTGGACTGGGCCATAAACCTTGTCCAGGCCCCACAGGCACAACACACAACAAATATTAGATTCTGGAAGCATTTTTGATTAGCAAATTTGACTCCCATCTTCACTCCTCTTCATCATCCAGCTGTTGAAACCTTTTTCCTCTGCCACCTCCCCTTCACCTCCCTGCTGTTGATATTTAGTCAGAAATCACACGGACACACAGTCCAGGAGAGGAAGAGAAAGGCAGAATATTTAACATCTATATTCAATAACAGGAATATTCAGCAGGAACAGCAGCAGTAGAATTTCCACACCTAAAGGCTTAGAAAACCATCCTTGACATTTTTGCCAATACTAAGATAGTGACAACTGCAGTGTCGATCTCTAATATTGTTTCTTCAATGTTCTTTAATATTATTTCTTTGCTCCCTGCATGAGTGCAAACCAGCTCCACCTCACCCTTCCATTAATGAAACCTTCCCTCCATTCACTGTAAACAGTCTGAAGTTGCAGGTACAGAATTCCTCCCTCCCCCCAGTAGTGCTACCTTGTATTTTTGCACACTAGGGCCTTTCATTGAAGGATCTGAACTTGTATTACACAGGTGGGTAAACATTATTATCCAGCTTCAGTTGGATTGTTGCAAGTCCATGGCAAACCTGCAGCACAGTCATTCCCTGAAGGGCAGATTTCCCTGGAGCCAGCACTCAGCCCCCTCTGGAGTAAAGACAACTTGCAAAAGAAAGAGTTTGTGGGATCAACACAAGGACTAAGAAAGTTCCTCCCACTAATCAAAGTCATACGGAAAGAATTGCTTGAAAAAAGCCCATTTCCTTAAGTAACAATTCTAAAATGGATTGAAGAGTCACAAAAAGAGATTATCTGCAATTGTATTTTCAAGCCTCACCTCGAGTTTTACGTGTGTCTATAAGACTGAGAATTGTGCATGTATTTAATGCCAGTAAAGTAGGACACCTCTGCATCACAGCTTTTATTGCTCCTTCCCTTCCTGCTCTTCCACCACACCAGCTGGGTTGAGGCCCTTGGAAAAGGTGACCAGTGACACCACTCCCCTGGCATGAAACGAGTGATTTGCCTCTTCCAGAGTCCCATTCTGCAGAAACCATTGGGCTTGGGAGCAGGAAAACAAGCGAGGGAAAAGCAGCACGTTTGCAAGTGGCAGGAAAAGCAGCAGCAGGGGCAGAGCCCTAAAAAGCTTCAGCGAGCTCTTGGATGCCCCAGGACACCACTAAGCAGCAGTCAGGGCTCACTTTCAAGCCTCACTCCTGTAAATGAAAAACAACTCCGAGTGTCACTCAGTCAGGCACAGCTCCAGGAAGGCACTCAGGGCGGGATCTAACGTTAAACACAAAACTGGGCCCGTTTAAATCAACTGCACTGTTTACACTTGCAGCCTAGGGGTAAGTGCTCCGCTGGACTGGGGCCTTGAGCAGTGATTGTTATTTAACACTTTCTTTAAGTTATATCCTGCCAGTTCCTGGTGCCTCAGCAAACTTCATCTCTTTCCCATCGGCTGCATCCCCTGTTGTTCCTTGAACAAACACAGATGGCCCCGGTTTGAGCACTGAGGTTCTGCCACCGCAGCCATCGAGGAACCAGCAGATCCTAAATGCAAAGGGGAGCTGTTGCTGTTCTCAAAGATTTCCTGGAGACAAGAATAAATTAGCACCGTTCACTGGCAACTGAAGAAAAAAAGGCAAATGCAGGCAGTGGGGTAGAGGGAGATGAGAGGAAAGGGGAAATCAAATCAGCCCCGAGGGGGAGGCAACAGCCTGAGGTGTTTCCCTCCCCACAGCCGCTGCCTGGGGAAGAAGATCAGCGGGAGGAGTTCTCACTTCTTGCTGCGGCTGATACAACACCAGACCCTGCCGCAGGATTTGCCTGCTGGGAAGCACCAGAGTCAGCAGCAGCAGAGCCCTTTTCCAGCCTTTCCAGCACCAGTTTGCCCAGAACAGCCTCCCATTGATGTCTCCCTGCCAGGACTCATTGTCACAGCCCCCAGCCTGGTGACAGCCCAGGGATGCCAAGGACATCCCAGCTGGATGAGGCATCACCACAGCACATGGACAGAGAAGCAGCAGCAGCAGCAGCTCTTTGGCCTCTTCCCCATCTCTGCCACCACAAAGACACCAAGAGACAGCAGAGGAATGATTTCAGTAATCAAAGGGAACAACTTCTTTTAAATCAGAGCTGCAGAAAGTGCTTAAACAGACCTTGGAATAGTCAGCAGGGGATCCCTTTGAACAAACAAGACTCCCAAGGACCGTGAAGAAGAAAAACCACACTGGAGAGCAGAGATTAGAGAAGAGGAAAGAAACAGCATGAGGAGGAAGGAGTATCATGTGCTCTGCTAACTGCAGCTCTTAATTAAAAGAACACAAGTGTGGCTCAGTGAAACAACATCCCTGCACATCCCTGCTCCAACACACATTTATAAAAGGGATATATTCCTGTTCTTCCAAATGCTGAAGGGTTTCCACTCATCTGGCTGCAGCATGTTACAGAACTGCACTGCAGCAAGATAATCTCTAGAAAGCCTGGGCTGTTATTCATATATTGAAACATCAGTAAGATGTTATTGCTTTGGAAGCTGTCAAGACACTTCTCTGTGTGCTGCCACAGAAGTCAGAACCAGACATTATTCAGCCCCTACCCAAGGCTTCCATTGGACACTGGGAAAATCAAAAGAGCAGAAATCCTTTGGGGTGTTGACATTATTTTCTAAACTAAATCATCACCAGCGTAGTTCCCATTCACATAAAACTAATTTTATTTGAGATATAAAGCTTCTAATATAAACAAAGCTTCTGAAAGAAATAACAGGTCAATCATTGTAGCTGCCATGGCAAATAATATTGCAGATTGTTCATTTGTTAATAATCCAACAGGGTCTGGGCATGTGAACATCTGTAATCCTGCCCCCAGTACCTTCTCCCCTGAAAATTAAAGTGGTACAGACGGATTATTTTTTTTTTAATAACCCCAGTCAGTAAAAAAATGGAAAAAAAGAAGAAAGCATTAAAAACTGCATTGTTATTGGTGTGCCTGTGTTGTATTAGCCCAGACATGTCTGTGCTTGGAAACAAATTGATTGCATCTCTTGGTAAATCAGCCCCTCTGTGGAGAATGCACCAATCTCTCCCCAGATTAAAGAAGCAGCATCTGTTTATAAACACAAACCAACTGAGGAGCTGGCACTGCTGCAGGACTTCATGGCTTGTGTTTCTTTGCTGTTCCTCATGTGCATGTAAGGGCTGAACTACAGCACATCTCCAACACCACATCAGGGGCATCAGGTACACCTCTAACTGCTCCATGTGTACAAAAAAAAATGCATTTAAACAGAATTTTTTTTAAATGAAATGCATGCAAAGTATGTGCTGGAGCATTTATCACGGACTCTTTAACAATTTGTTACCTGTATCAGGTAGAGGATGCATTTAAATCTGAATTTATTTGAGTGTAAGGAAGAACAGGTTTGGTCAAAATATCCTCCTGTGGCTTTAAAGATCCAATTAAGCAAAGCACATTCCCCAAAATGAAAGGGATGTTAACAGAAAACATGGAAGCAGTTGTTGGCTGACACAAGAATCCACTGAAACCCAAACAACCCCCCAGGACTGTGAATTGCCAATAGAAATGATCCATCAGAGCAGCTCAAAGGCACAGTGCCAGTGTGCTCTGTTCCTCCCAAGGAATGGGAGTGAAAAAGCAGCTGCACTGTGGGATGGTGCCTTCAAACCTCCCAGCATTTCTGAACAAGGCACAGCAAATCCCAAAGTTCAGTCCACAACGTTTTGCCTCCAAAGCTCCAACAACTCGGCCCCACAGAGGGTGGGTTTGTCATTAAAACACAAGAAAATAAGAAAAAATAACCAAAATATCCACCCGGGCAAGCAGGCACTGAAAGTGAATTTCCAAATCTTTAGGGCTTGTGCTCTCCAGAGGTGACCCTCCTGCACCTTCACACATGCCAGGATCCAGAAATGAGATGGAAAGCCCAGAAATGACTTGGATTAAGACTGGCCCAGGGCAGAAGGTGTTGGTGCAGGCCAGAAAAGGGCTGCCAGAGCCTCCCCTGCCAGGTGCACCCCTTTTCCAGCACATTTTCACCTGGGCTGATGTCCAAAATAAACCACCGGAGTCCCAAATGCCAAACATCAAAGATGAATGAGCACAAAGTATCTAAAATGTTTCCTAGTTTGGCTCCAACTGGGAAATTCTGCAGAATTCCAGAAAGGATCAGGCTCTGTGCAGCAGGAAGGAGACACTTGAAGCTGCCTCCCCTTTCACTTCATCTGAACAAATGTTTGATAGATTCAGGCAAAACGGAAAAATCCCGAAGATTATAAAATCCTTTCTCTACATACACAAAAATCACTCATTTCAGAACTCTGTGCAGTGATGAGAAAAGTAATAAAAGCCAAAAAAGTCATGTAAGGGACTGGGACAGGGGTTGCTTCCAAATCAAAATTTAAACACACAGCATTAAACAATTCCCTTTTTATCCTTCTATTCCTCCAAAATGTGAAAAGTTCTTGCTCAGAGAACTATTGCTCTCCCTGAACCACACACAAGAAATTATTAAATATAGGTTCCAAGAACAAATACTGTCTCAAGTTGCAACAGCGTTCACCAAATACTGCAAATGCTTTCCTGACACACAAATGGAGTTAAAATTTGGAAATTATTTCAAGTCCCATGTTCAGTCTGAGAAATATTCCTCACAGAAATGGTGTCTTTTCATTAGGATTTAACTGAACTCTGTATTATTTATCAGCAGGCAAATGACATGCCTTTTGTGCATGTTTTTGGAGGAAAAATTGGGATATTATGGTTAGGATTGGTAGAGAGCATGAGAACACATATGGAACAAAAAGTGCAACCATTTGCATTTGGCTGCTCATTTGAACCCCATGAATATATTTGGACAATATTTTGTTTGGAGAAATCCAATCCCCCCCTGAGCAGCTTTTTTTCCTGTCTGCAAAGCCCTGGCTTTGTCCTTCCCTGGGCCAGCCACGGCAGAGCAGCCCCCGTGTGCTCCCACAGCCAGAGCTGGAAGTGACACTTGTCTTTCATCCCTGCAGGCTGAGCCAGCCCCACATCACACACAGATCAAAACCAGCCCTTCTCCCCTGGCATTTGGTGCAGGAAGCAAAGGGAACACTGGATCCTGCTTCAAGACAAAATCCCAAGTATTCAAGTTTCACACGTTCTGCAGTGGGTATTTCCCAGCTCTGGGAAAGGGGCAGTGGCACAACTCCAGGGCAAAAACCCCACGGGGCAAAAAACCCACGGGGCAAAAAAAAAAAACCACCAGGCAAAACCCCACAGGGCAAAAAAAACCCCCACGGGGCAAAAAAAAACCCCACGGGGCAAAAAAAAAACCCCCACGAGGCCAAAAAAAAAACCCCCACGAGGCCAAAAAAAAAACCCCCACGGGGCCAAAAAAAAACCCCCACGGGGCCAAAAGAACCATCCCAGTGGTACCAGGGTCCATTTGGACAGCAGAGAGGTTGGGAAACACTCAGGAGTTGAATGGAGCAAAACAAAACATTTCTCCCATTTCTTTAAGCACCACGTGAACTTTGAGTCCAACAAAGTCCATGAGGGGAACTGCACTTCCCTGGTTTTCAGGATAAAATATTCCAGGACACTCTACATTTGTTCACTGCTGGATGAAGCTTATCTAGAAACAAAGCAGCAAAAGCATTTTCTGGGGGGGGGAGTGGATTTGAGTCTAAAAATAAGGGAAATATATCAAAATAAATTTTCAGTGACTTTTCTTTGTGTACTGGTAACAAGTACCATCGTTAGCAGGACCGAGTTCATTCTTTGGAGTTCTTTCAAGGCAATAATATCCCACACCAGGGGTGGGCACATCGTGACTTTCACCTGGAAATTCTGTCTTCCTTTACACAGGAAATATTTCAGCTGGCTGAAAGCAACTGCCCACTAAAGTCATGAAAAGATTCATTACATGCATCCTCTAAAGGATTCTGGCAGAAAACCTGTCAGGCTCTGCTGCTCAAGTTGACTATTTTAATCAGCACTGCTGAATGACTGAGCCATGACCAGGAGCTTTAGGATCTTGTAGGATCCTTAAGACAGCAAAGCAAGCAGAGATCAAAAATTATTTCCTTGCTGCACCTCTGTCATCTTCAGTGTAATCCCCAACATCTCTGATGTCAGTAATTCCCAGTAAGAACAGAGCAACAAACAGCAGGATAATATCAAGCCTTGATACCTGATGAAATGAAAGCCAAATTAACACAATAATCCTTCAAGAACATAAGTGCCTTCTCAAGGAGCCTGACACCAGCTTACACAGGCAAGGGCAGAAAAAAAAGCCCATAAAATTCACTTCAGTGGGATAATGCAACAAAAGCTGAAGAAAGTTGAGCCTCCTATCACCACACATCTATCCCTTGCAACATTTCAAATGATTTTACAGTTCTCCTGACAGATCTGTACATGGACACCTCTCAGCAAATTACACGGAATATATACACACCTAATCCCTCCTTGCACTGCTGAGACAGAATTCTTCCCCCCAGGCCTTGTCAGTTATTACAATTAGTCCAGGTGAAGTTACCCTTGATAATCTCAGGAGATAATAACTGGCAGGAGGAATAGGATAACAGAACATCCGACAATTACAGGGTTTGGGCAGGGGATTTCTGTGGAGCTGACAACAAAATAAACAGCACCTCACTCACAGACCTGTGCAGGAGCCTGAACTCTGATTTTCCCCAAGCAAAGGCAGTGGCAGCACTGCTGTCCCTGCTGTGACCCTGCTGGATGGGCTGTGATCCCTGAGGCCACAGCTTCACTCCTTTACTGACAGAGAGAAAGACTTTGGTGCTGCATTCTGTCAAAACTTTCTGAAAAAGGGGACTGCTCTTAGAGCTACCGTTGGATTTTTGAAGTTGGATGTACCAGGGGTTCTCCACAATAAATATAAGAGACCAAAAAGTTCACCCAGTGCTTCAGAGCTCCAAGCCCAGAGATTTCAGAATGGCCTTGGATGAGAGAACTGAACACACCCCAAAAATGCAACAGAGCAACCTTAAATGTTCAGATCCCCAAAAATCCTTGTAAAGGTGTCCTGCTCACAGAAGTCACTCCCACCACGAGATATTGTTACCCTACAAAGGCCTCATGGCAAGGAAAAGCTGTCAGTTTGCAGGTGGTCTCTCCTTTTTCATGAACAAATTCCCTGAAAATTCACTGTACCTGCTATTGACACTGAGATCACCTTCTTCTCCTTTTTCCCCAGCACCAACTTTTGAAGTTTTCAAGACAGATCAAAGAACTTCCCCAGAACAATAAGGACCTACAGAAATGTTGAAAGCAGAGCCCCAGGTGTGATCAGTGCCAAATGTGGCTCCCCAGTGAAACCAGTTCAGGAAGGAAGGAATGGCCCAGTTCACTTAATGCCCAACCTAATCTGTCTCACCCTGAGCAGCTCAACCAACAAAATATTGATATTGACATTCCCTGGAGCTTTTCAGCCTGAAATGAGAGGGGTTGGTCACACAGCTCCTCATATCAGGACCATTTTTGCTGCTGGGACAAGCAGGAGGCCACAGATTTTGAGAAAATTGTCTAAGTTTTGCACATAAAATACTCTCCAGTTTTTGAACATTTTACTGCTGATCAGAGGTCACTACACAGAAATACTCATTAGGATTTAAAGAAAAAGATCAATCACAAACAGAGAATGCAAGAACATAAATCACATCCTACAAACAGGCTCTCAAAAGGAAAAGGGCAAATCAGATATCATCTCTCCCCTATATAACAGAAGAAAAATCAGGACAGTATTTTCTTTTAATCCCTGATGAAATTGAATTTTGCTAATAAGATTCCCCTACAGAGAGAGGAGGCCTTTAGAGCCTCTTCCCTTGCCTGGGCCTCTTTTTGGAGAATTTATGTAGCAGAGGAGACTGAAAGGAGCAAAAACCCTTTAAGGGTTTTTACCAGGGTGTCCCAAGGCCTTCCTAAAACTCTTTGCTGTACTAAGAAATCAGTTTATACACAGGTAAAATGCTTCTGTTCTTAATATACTGAAGAACATTTTTTTTTTTCAACACAGAGCAACAAATCCTGCACAGAAAAGATAATGTCAACATCCAGCTTAAGGGAACGACCCAAAACTCAGGAGAAAAGGGCTCTGGAGCTCCAATGGTGCTCCACTGCTGCATCCACTGGAATTCATTCTGTTATCCCACAGCAGGTTTCAATTATTTATCTCTTAATCAACTTCAGATTGACTTATTTAAAAGGATGCAACGTTAACAATAAATCTCATGGACAGTGTTAATTAAAAGCTAAATCCTGCCCTGAGCTGGATGCCCAAGGTCTATGAGAATGTTCACAGCCCATTTATTTGCTGCAGCATTGTGTCAGTTCTTGAATTACAGTAAATTAAAAACACAGTGACAGAGCAATAGCTGAAATAAGTGAGGCTTGTTGCATCTCACTTCCAAAGGTTGCCAGACTTGGGCTCTGTCAGGCTGCCAAGAAAAGTGAATGTAAAAGTCAGGGGCCCTCAGTTCAGAAACATCCTCTGCTGAGCATGAAGTGCTTCAGCCTTCTCAGAGATGCCAGCAGGCAGGAGCAAAGGTCCACCACGAGCTCTTCCTCGGCCTCCTGAAAGCATTTAATGATAGAAATCCATCTTCCTGACAATCAGCTGGGAATTCAATGACCTCCTGTCACTGTAGGTGAAACTCACTGAAAGCAGAGCTCAACGTGCTGCTCTCTCCACTCAGCACGTTCTGGAGAAAAAGAGATGTCTCCATCCTGCTAGGGATTTTCATTAAATTCACAGAGAGATAATGTGTTTTATAAAGGAAAATCCAAACATATGGAAGGAATAATTAACATACACAAAAAAGAATTCAAAATGAAAACGCACAGAACGCTTGTTACTTATACAGCACATCAAGTACTTCAGAGTAAACAAAACAATTATAAAGACACTTCCTTTCATTTGAAGCCAAGTTAATTTTGGAGAAGAGATGCTCAGCCATGATAACTGACCCCTTACAGGAAAAACTGGGAGAGGCAAAGCTGTTGTAAATCCAGTGCAGACTGCACAGGGCTCAGATATACATTAACTCCATAAAGGTGTCACAGGTGAGATATTCCCTGCACAGTGAGGATGGTTCCTCTCCATGAGGAGAAAAGTTGACAGAGGTTTTGCAAAGAGGAACTCACTTGAGGAAAACCAGATCTAATCTTAGTTCTAACACTGATTTTACTTTTTTGTCATCTGACCAAGCTTCTGTCTTCTAGACACCTCTGTGTGTTCACAGTCACACTTATCTTTGAGGACAGAATGACTAAAACTGAATTCAGAGAGAGAACAAACCCCCTCTACATGTTAAATGTCCCACAGGAGTGGATGTCAAGGTGGGAAGAGCTAAAGACCCTCAAGAATTTGGAAATTAAGGCCACTCAGATCCCAATCCCTCCTTCTCCAGCACATGTTCTCACTCTGCAGGAGTAACCATGGTGTTCTGTATGGACCAGCCACTCCATGGACAGCCTCAGGCAGCTCATCACCTTTACAGCCTCCATCCTTTAAAGCTCAGCTTAGCACCTTCAGGGGGGATTGGGCAACCAAAGCAGCTTTGCAGAGGAGTGTTCACACTGTGACTGTGGAAGTGCACATCCTTCCAGAGCCAGCCTCCAATTCCCAGGGTAGGAAAAGCATCCCCTTCTCCATTCCCAGTCTCTGAAGGGCTTCCAGGGCCATTCTCCAGTTCCCAGGGCAGGAAAAGCATCCCCAGCTCCATTCCCAGTCTCTGAAGAGCTTCCAGGGCCATTCTCCAGTTCCCAGGGCAGGAAAAGCATCCCCAGCTCCATTCCCAGCCTTTGGAGGGAAAGTGCACATCCTTCCAGAGCCACTCTCCAGTTCCCAGGGTAGGAAAAGGATCCCCTGCTTCATTCCCAGCCTCTGAAGGGCTTCCAGAGCCACTCTCCAGTTCCCAGGGTAGGAAAAGGATCCCCAGCTCCATTCCCAGTCTCTGGAGGGAAAGTGCACATCCTTCCAGGGCCACTCTCCATTTCCCAGGGCAGGAAAAGCATCCCCAGCTCCATTCCCAGCCTCTGGAGGGAACGTGTGAGGAGGTTACAAAGCTGCTGAGCATTTTTCCCTCACTTATCTCTGATCTCCCCATTTCCCATGGCCTGCTGCTGTGCTCTGGCTCCCAGCTCCACCATTCCAGCTCCTTCCTGGATCTGCCTGGAGCAGATGATGTTCAGGGCTGTGCAGACAGACAGAGCATTTGGGAACGGGACAGGGAGACACACCAGGGACAGCCCTGGGAGGGAAGGAGCAGAAGGTCACAGGAAGCCCTTGTGCTGTATCAGTTTCAGCATATGACCTGAGCAGCTTGAAAAAAAGCTTTTAATGAAATCCAGGCTTCCCCCAGAGCCTGCAGGAACTTTTCTCAAGAACTCACCCAGTTATGAAACTTTCCCAGTGCATACTGGGATGGCTAAGGCCTGACTTAGAGCTAGTCCAAAATATCTGTGAGTGAGTGAAAACACATCTCTGCACAGCCCAGAGCATCAGCAGGGCTTGTAGAGACCATGGAATATCTGCACAAAGTTCCCAACACTTCTGCTCCAGCTCTTTGGGACAGTGGCTGCCTGTACACACAGGGACTTGCCTCATTTGCTATTTTTTTCAGCTTTCCCTGACTCAAAAAGCAGACAGATTTTTTTTGCCTTCAACATTCCCTGGGTGCAATAAATAAGCCCAGGATTCCTGTCTGCAATGTGACATCATAGAATCAGAGAGGCCTGAGCTGGAAGGGACCCCAAAGGATCATCCAGTCCAGCTCCTGGCCCTGCACAGACACCCCAACAATCCTACCCTATCCCTGAGAGTGTTGTCCAGATGTTCCTGGAGCTCTGGCAGCCTTGGAGCTGTGACCATGCCCTGGAGAGGTTGTGTGGTGCCCAAATACCCTCTTGGGGAAGAATCTTTTTCCTGATATCCAGCCTAAACCTCCCCTGACTCAGCCTCAGCCATTTCCCAGAGTCACTGGTAACAAGAGCAAAGAGATCAGAAAATCTCAGCAGGGCTCAGGTGTGTTAAGCCAGCCTGGACCAGCACCCCCAAACTGGCACATTCCAGCCCACAGGGACACAGCACCCAGCCCCCAGCAACACCAGTGATCCAGGGCATGTCCTGCAAGACCATTTCTTGCTGTCCTTTACCCTCTGTGACCAGCCAGACTCCACACAGCTCTCCAAAGGGGTTTGTTAGAACTGGATATGAGGCACAAAACCCCACAGAACTCGGTGAAGCAACAGAGCAGCCTTGACCTGAGCTTCCTCCTGCTGCTGCCTCGGGTGTGAACTCCACTAATGACTTGTTGGGAAACACCAGAGAAAGGGCAGCTCTGTCCACACAGCCCATCCATCCCTGTCTGTCCTTCCTCCATGGCAGTGCTGGGCTTTCTGCTCCTCTTGGTGACCACTTTGTCAGGAATCCTACTCCAAATCTGCGTCCACCCAGCAACACCAACCCTGGCATTCCCTCCAGGAGCCAGCAGGCATCTCCTTTCATCTGCTGCCCTGCAGATTGGCTTGGAAACAGTGGCACTGCAGAGTCTCCACTGCAGGAGGAGATCCTGGAAAGCAATCTTCCTCACACCAGGATGCTGGCATGGAAGCAGGCTGAGGAGCCTGGGTTATTGCTTTCCTCACTCAAGGGTTCCTTTCTCCAGCTACTTCTTTTCCCCAAGCTGCCTGACTTTGGCAGAGCACCATGTTCAATATCACATTGCATTAGAGTCCAAATATAGGCAAATTCTTTTATTTTATATTATATTCCCTGGGGGGCTCCAAAGAACCTTATTATTAAATAATGGTAATATTTTGAGCTTTATCATTACATCACACACTAGTGACACGTATATTTAAGCTGAAATTATTCAGTTTTTCCACCTTGGCAAACTTCACAGCCCCCCCGACCATCCTGTTGTTCCAGCCCAATTAAATGACATTAAACATGTCCAAGCCTCTCACATGCCACACTCCTGGCAAGGACAGAAGTGACTCTGCTTGTAAACAGATAAAAAAAAATAAATTCCAACTTCCTCTGCAGCACCTGACCAAATGAAACTTTACACCAAACGTAGAATTTCAGGAATTTTAAAGCACTTCATCATAAAGGATGTAAAAGTGCAATCACCACCCCCACAGAAGCATCCTCCAGCTAACACCAGCATTTTGTTGTTATTTACAAAGAATCACTGACAACAGCTCTCATTTCTTCATTTCACTGCTGGTCCATTCATAAATGTGCAGATTCATTGACTTTCAATATCTCCTTGATCACAATGAAAAAAGAAACAAGAAAAGCCCTACAAAGTCACTTCATTATTCAGCTGTTTGGTGCTGCCCCAGCCCCAAACCACCCGGAATTTCTTTGAGCTCAGCTTTAGGGAGTTGATTTCGAGACGCGGCACGGGGTTTGCTAATTTTTAAAAGCAGAAAGCTGGATCAAAGACGGCATCTTAACAGTAAAAGAACTGCATTTGCAACTCGTTTCGATACGGAGGAGTCTGTCTGGGTGATCGCTGTCACACTTTCTGGGTGTGAGACTCTCCAGCTGTGCCAGGGAACGATTTCCCCCGGGAAGGAGCAGCACCATCACCGGGATACCCAGGGCAAGGGGAGATCACAGCACAAAACACATCAGTCAGGCAGATTCCTAAAAACTCCTTCTTGAGACACAACACTTCACACAACAACCGTGCCAACATCGAATTTGCAGCTGAGGATGACTGAGGGTTTGTTGTTTGTTGGGGTTTTTTTTCCTTCCAGGGCTCGGGGAAGGAAAGGTTTACACTTTTTCTTTTGTCTGAGTTAACTTGCTACATGTTTCCGGCTTGCAAGACAATCGCTGTGTGTAAAGCAGCTGCGTTTAGTTAGAGATTTTTTAAAAGAGTTTTCAACTCTGAGGTGCTCTTTGGAGTCCCAGCAGACTGCTGGATTTCTACATCTGTTTCCAAAGAGCGGGATCCAGTGTCACACCTCAGCGAAACTCCTTTTTTCCCCCCTCTCTTTGCCTGCTTAAATCCATACACACAAGCTTTAAAATACTCCCCTGCCTAACTCTCATTTGCAACGCTTTAAATCCCTGCGAGGACGTAATTAACACAGCAGTTTCAGTAGAAGTTAATTATAGAAACAAAGAAACGATGTCCTGAAGATAATTTGCTGCTACTTCAAGCCACTTTTGTCAAGAAATACAAGGCTACAACCTCAAACAGTGACATCTACCCTCATCCTCTTAGAGGCTTAAGGCAACAAAAGCATTTTGTTTGTTTTTCAACTCATTTCTGGATTGTGGCTGAAGCAGCAGCCTGTGACCTAGGGATGAAACAATTAACCACCGGGATTAATCAAGAGCTGAGGAACTTAATCTCACAACTTTCAAGGAAATCAGCATCACCTCTACAATTTAAAACACAATCTAGAGATCTGTGGGTTTACTCCATGCTTTTAAAATACTTTTTTTTATCATTCACACTTCTTCCATTGTGACTCCTTGCAAAGTTCCATGATCTGGAAGAGCAATAATCGAGCTGAGCTGGGAATATCCAGAGCCACACAGTGAAAAAAAAAAAAAAAAAAAAAAATCCAGGCTGGAGAGTTGCTGTTCCTTAAATTGACATTAACTTTGTGCTTTTATTTGGAACGCTCGGGCCAGCCCGTGAGCACCCTTGGGAAGGGCACAAGTTAAAGGCAGTGAATGCAAAGCTTTTGGGGTTGTTTTGCTCCCTGCAAGGAAAGGTCATGGACAAAAAGGCAGCAGCAGGAGACAGTGGTCCACATTCTCTTGCTGAAAATGGCAGGGTTAAAGGGTAGGGACTGAAGGTTCTGTCTGGGCTGGGTTTCTGATAGAGCAAATTCTATTTACCCAACCACTACAGTCACCTTAAAGAAGTCTGTAAAACTTTTTAGAACAGGATGTTTCTTTGTTTGGTCTTTTTAATTGGTGTTGGATATTCAGGTTCCCTTGTTCGTCCACAAAACCTAGTTTGGGGGGAAACCTAGTATGTGGTTGGACACATGACAGCTGTCTATCTATAAAAAAATAAATAAATCACTCAATCTGCCCATGAATCCATGCTGTAAGCATTTGTCAAAGATATTATTTAAGCTACAGGAAATAGTTCACTGTGGAAAGTAACTGTACACAATCACAGATCACAGTCCAGGCTGGAAGGATCACCTGGTCCAGCCTTTTGTGGGAAAGGGAGCGTGGCTGAGATTATCCAGCCTCATCTTGGAAATCTCCAGTCACTGGGATTCCACCACATCCCTGGGGTGGTAATTCTGGCCAATTATTGTTCTCACTATTAAAGAAAAGCTTTCTTACATTGAGCTGAAACCCCTCTTGGTGTAACTTGTACTAATGGCCCGTAGTGTAATGACTACATTAATATATAATGACTAATAATGACTCTATTAATATATTCACATATAGATGAATCCATGCTCTGATAGGTACCTCACAGCAGAATGGACAGGAAATAAGAAATGGTCAGTTTTTGAGACCCAATGTGATCAGCTGCTTTATGTTAATGATCTTTTCTTTTTCCCTTCCAGGCTCTTTGAAACATGCAAAAAAATCTTGTATTGCCCTAAAGCTTTGAAATTATCTGAAAAACCAGGGGATAAATAGCCTTTCCCCCCCCGTTTAAAAAATACAGCTATTTGTTAAGCATACACAGCATTCCCTGGAGACATTAGAAAACATCTTCTGAAAATTTTCCCACTGAGATGTCAGGAAGAATTCCGACCCCAAGCTAGAACTCATCCAGCCATTGAATCTGCACCACGAGACTCCTGGGACCTGGGGAAGTCATTCCAACAGGTCCACTCCCTCACACACAGCCCCGGGAATAGCATCCTTAGGGACACGCTGGAACACCGGCAGAAATCCAGGCACAGGGATATGACAAGAGAGTTAAATCTCTTAGCTACAAGCAAATTTTTAAAGGCAGTGATAACTGCCGCGGTATTTACAATTTGGGTTAAATTTTGGCTTTTTCATCAACTTTCTCTCTTTAGCGTTCACTTTTTTTTTTCACTTTTTATATTAATATTATAAATTATAATATTATTAAATAGATTGTAAAATATTAAAGAGAGGCATACGATCAAGCAGCACTTCTCAGAGGTGGGTTGTGATTGAAGTAGCCACCACAGAACACTTTGGAGGAGCCGGAGCTCACGTACATCCAACTCTCAGCGAAATTCTCGTGCAGGCGTCCAAAAACACTGCTCACTTTTTACTGACTCGGCCTGAAGGAATCAGTCCTTGCCCAAGTCCAGCCATCCCAGCTCCAAGGTCCCTTTATGCCTGGGCTGCGCGATGTTTCACACATAAAACCCTCGCAAAAAGGCTGGAATCAGAACCCTTGATAAAGCAGAAGGATCGCGGGATAAACACCACTCGCTGAAAGCAGAACGGAGACGCTTTCTTTTGGTTGAAAAGAAATAAAGAGATAAATAAACAAACATTTTTGAGGGATACAAGTGGGGTGAGATGGCAAAGCACGCCCTGAGAGCCGGGTCCAAGGGACAAGTCCCATGTGCGGTAACACACCTCGGGCACCATCAATCACGGACCGCAAAGCGGGACCGCCTGGCAATGGTTACGCTGGGAACGCTCACTGGCCCCAACACTTGGAAAGAGCTTTCTTTTTTACGAAGCAATTAAACACAGACCGAGCATAAAACCCCGAGCTGGTTAACGGGAGGCTCCCCTCGGTGCCGGCCCGGCTGCTCTCACCCCAGCCGGGACCGTCCCCCTTACCTTGCGTGGCGTCCCCGGGCTCGGCGCGGCTGCCCGCCCGCAGCAGCAGCAGCAGCGGGAGCAGCAGCGGGAGGCTCCCGT
>JANPWX010000155.1:21889-96239 GCA_024734555.1 Trochalopteron elliotii | reverse complement strand
TGAAGCAGGGAATGGGACAGGGATGAGGGCAAGCAAGGGATGGGACAGGGATGAGGTGAAGCAGGGGATGGGACAGGGATGAGGTCAGGCAGGGAATGGGACAGGGATGAGGGCAAGCAGGGAATGGGACAGGGATGAGGTGAAGCAGGGAATGGGACAGGAGTGAGGGCAAGCAGGGAATGGGACAGGGATGAGGGCAAGCAGGGAAAGAGGCAGGTCTGAGGGCAAGCAGGGAAGTCAATCCGTGCATCAACAGGCTCCATAGCCCGGCACAGGGGTGCTGCAGGGACAGACTCCGAGGGGCCAGGGCTGAGCTTAGAGAGCTCCGGGCGGGTTGGGTGGGACTCATTAAGAGCCCTGAGTGCCCTCAGGGGCCTGAGGCTTCTCCTGGAGACAGGGAATACCGGGAATACCGGAGCTGTGCCAGCGGGAAGGTCAGGCCGTGCAGCTGGGATTGCGGGGCTGCCGCACCAGCCCAGGCTTGCCTGCCCTGACCCTCCGAAGTGACATTCCAGGTTACTTCTGACTGATCTAACAGCGAGCTGCCCTCAAGAAAACACCTTTTGTATTTCCTTGTGTCCCCCCAGGCAATTCCATTCAATGAAGCCTCTGGTGAGAGGGAACGGGAGGGATGTTCCCCGGGATCAGCAGCTGGGACCGATTCCCCACAGCTGCCAGAGTGTTGGATCCAGCAAAGGTGAGGGAACCCTTCTGCAGGGTCTTCACTGAACCACTGCTCTTGGCAGCAGCTGCTGCTACACCTCTTCAGCTGCAACACAAAAGGGTTTCCTTCATCTCTCTGAAGTAAGATGTCCATGAGATCCAGATTCCTCTGAGCTGGGCACAGGGATAACCCACTAAAGATACAAAAAAAAGTCCGTGGCAGATGCAGAAACTAAATGCAGATTCTCCAAGTTCTCATTTAGCTTCGAAGTTTTAGCTCCATGCAGCGTGAGAGGATAAATCATTTATAATTAAAAAACAAACCACTTATTTTTAGCTGCAAATCTACCAAAGTGCATGCAATTAGCAGATATAAATCACTTCCTGGCTCGCAGGCTGCTCAGCACAGCACATAAATGAAAGTTAAAACATACGTTTGGGGAATACGTGGTACATCTGCTCTCAATCTGCAGCATTTGGAAATCAATACAAATATTCTCCCTGCTTTAACATGCTGCAGTCTGTCATCCCACAGTGGAAGGGCTAAAAATATATTAAACCAAGGAACTGGAGTGGACACGGCCCTAAAGACCCCCAGATGGATAGTACAGAGTATCCACAGTGATCTGATGGCAAAGAGAATTCCAGGCAGGGACAAACACTGGCTTGGGAGGACAAACTGGAGTTTCTCCTCTGTGGTCTCAGGATATTTGGGAGATGAAGTGCACACATAAAGCTTCAGAAAATGACTCTGGGGAGAAGAACCAACCATTTGATACATGGCCACATATTTTAAAACAACGACAGGCTTGTAGTCAATATCTTTGTGGAGTTAGGTCCCGCAGGGAAAATGTATTATCCACAAAACTTTTTTATTCTTTTTTTTTTTTTTTTTAATGAAAAGATAGCAAAGAAGCTGTCTGGGAATGATTTGTAAGTACAATAAACCTCACAAGAGGATGATAAGCAAAGCATTGTAAGAGAATCGTGTCAGAAGTACAGCAAAATAAAAGAGAAACATTACACATTTGTAGTTACTGACAATGTGTGTTCTTAAGTATCATGTCACATTAGAAAAGAATCCTTGTTTTCCTTTCCAGCTTTCACTAATATTCCTATTAATCTATGCCAGATTTTTTGATTCCACCATTTGAGGCCACATCAATCATCCTTTGCCCCCTTGAAATTCAACTGGAATTACACCAGCGTGTTCAGACTTCCAGAGGGGAAGCTGGAAGTGAGGGTAGAACTCTCCTGGATTCTCAGAATCTGTGCATCCACGGAAAGACCCAGTGTATATCTGATTTCACCATGCATTTTTAAATCATAAGGTAGAAAACAACAACTGCTGTTACATTTAAAGGTGGAAGATTTAGACAAAACTTACACTGAGTTCTTTAGGAAAGGAATTCTGTCTAACTCAGGTGAAAACATTGTCCACTTAGTGCCAGCTTTATTTCCCAGTGGAGTTTCAGGAGCAAGTACAGCATAAACAATGTGTTTCTTTAAAAGTGACAGGAGAGATGAGAATAAATCATTTTATCCTGAAGGCAGCAGGTCAGGAGGTTCATTTGTGCCAGTCTTTGCAACAGCTCTGTCTCCTCAGGAGGGATTTTTCCTTTCCTTTGAGAGGAAAGCAGAGGTTCAGCAGCCATAGGGAGTGACAGGGAGCACTGTGGGGACAGGGGACAGGAGTGGCCCTGGGGAATGACACAGGGAGCATCAGAAGCTGCAGGCCAGCCTTGCTCAGATAGTTTCGTTCAGTCTGTGCTCTGGGAGCACTTTGAAAATTGGCAGAAAACTACAGAAAAGATGAAAGGGGAAGCCTTGAAATAGACCACAGTTCTTTCATGTGTGGATTACACTGGAATTTTATATCTATAAATAAATGTACATATATTTATATCTCAGGAGGGCTCTGTTCTTTACAGCCCTGAATTCCATAGGGATCTCTCACACATAATGTCACCCTTCTGGTAAAAAGGAGGGTGACAATGGGACACAAACACCAGCAACTATTTAATAACATATGCAAATACTGGCACGCTTATTACACATTCATTTTGTGGTTGTTGTGACTTTATTTTTTGAACTGGCACCCCAGCCTTTCATGACAGCTGACATCCATGGTGCTGGGCACTTTGGAATCGTTCACTGAAGGTGCAGTCAGTGGGAGAAGTTTGTGACAGCAGCAATTCCAAACACTCACCCAAGCTGGGCATTCACACTTCAGGTGCTGAGCTTTGTAGTTATCCTTAAAGGAAATTACAATTCTTTTATGTCTTTCTCATTAGCTCCAGAAGGGAGCCTGGAAAAGAAGGACATGGCTTTGCAGCTCAGTTTGGACAGGACCAAGTTGTCCTTTTGCAAAGCATCTCAGGTAATTTCAGGTGAAATTGCTCCATAACTTCCAAGTTCCTCACGCAGAGTTTGTTTGTTTCTTCCAAAAGGAATCAACCAACCCAATCCTCAAAAAATCTGATTCAGAGAGAAGGGTTTTAGGACAATAGTTTGGACAACTGAACCAATATTACACCCAAATGTCACAATCCATCACTTCTCACCACTTCCCAGCCCTTCCTGCCAGGAAGGACCACAACATCTTTAGCATGAACAAGGAGATTTCATCACCTTCCTGAACATTCTCCTCTTTGTGGCCAGGCACATGAGGCAGTAAAACACTTCAATCATAAGGGGAAGGAGAACATCCCAATTTTTGCAGGAGAAGAAGAGATTCAGGGGCTGGTGATTTGACAGGTTAATAAGAAGGCCCCTAGTCAGCCTTTACAATTTATTTATTTGCAAGTCTACACAGGGACTTGGCATCTTAAACAGGTTTTTGTTCCAACAACATTTCAATTCACCTTTAAGGCCTCCAATTAAGACAAACACTGGGGATCCACAGGTGGAATTTGCATGGAAGTTAGAGGGGGATTGGCAAAGCCCTGTAGCAGGGTTTAGCTATCAGCTTTATAGGCTTGTACTGTCCTATCTAACATCTCGTATTTTCCACTCATTTTGCATGTAAAACTTTTATTGCTATCAGCAGGAGTTTAGCCCAGCACTAACCCAGAGATGTGCCCCAACATGAGCTGAGGTGCCCCGTTCACTTGGAACAATTTGACTGCTCTAAATCTTCCTGGCCAATGTTTGCTTTAGTTCCCCCATAAACCTCGTCTGCTGGATTTATATATTTTGGCTCCTTTTATTTTGACTCTGGTGGCTGAATTTGCCATGGGTTGAAGTGACTGCAGTCCCACTCCCAGCAGCAGCAGCAGAGCTGCAGCACAGTGGGGATTTCTCCTGGTGTAAATACAGGGGTTTGTCTGGCTGAGGGCACCGACCTGGTGGGGTTTCAGTGAGATCCTGGAGGGTTCAGCACCTCCAGGGAGAAATTCCAGCCCCAGGAGTGGCTGTGGTCCCTCTCCATGGCCCTTTGTCCCAGTCACAGCACACAGTGCAGCTGCTTATCTCCTTGGGAATCACAAATGCTAAAATGTTTATTTTCATGTGTTATGAAAGCTCACTTCTATCTGCAACAAAGAATTATGTCAATTATGAGGATGATGAAGACATTTTCTGGCTCTAAAGATCTGTAAAATTTATCTTTCTCTCACATGAGTGTGGGGGTTTTAAATAAAGTAGTATTTCAATAGTGGCTTCAGTGGGATTTTTAAATTCTTTTTCCTCTATTTAGAGTTGATTTTTAAAAAAAAAAAATTCCATTTCAATTCCAATGGAAATGGCTCTGATCTGATAAAGGAGATGAAGTCACTGCACAGGCTTACTATTTTATTTCCATAAGGTTTGAAAGTTTTGTTCCCTGCAGTGTTTTGGAGCCCAGGAGTATTCATCTGTTTTGTAAAAGGAAAGTTCTACGGAGCAACATTTGGTCACTGTTGTCTGAATTTCATTATTCCGTTCTCCAGACTAGCAGAGGGGAAAAGTGCAAGTTAGCTGGGTCACAGTCTGAAATGTGAGAGCAGTCAACTTTTTCTGAAGTTTATGGCAATGAAAGGAAATTTAATACCGTTCAAAAGACAGATTTAAAGTTGCATCATGTGCAAACAATTGGAGAAGTTTAATCCCAAGGTCTTGGGTTATTTGGTAACTTACATGACCATTTGTCAGCCCGCAAAAAGATGAAGTTGGCTTTGCCTCTGTTAACAGTTGGCCTCTGTTTTGGCGTGGGTTTTGCAGTGCCAAAGGAACAAACAGGAGCTGTAGTGGGTTTATAGAGAGCTGCTAGTTCTATTCTTCTGCAGCCTTTCAGCTGCTGCCACTCTGCTCTGCTCCTCGGGCTCTCCCACTGCTCGGGGAACACGTGCTGACAAGCCTTTCATGGCAGAGGGGCTGCAGGGCCTGACAGCTTCTCAGACTTCTCAAAAGTCTGAATACATATCCATAATTTAACCTTTACCTCTCAGCTCGCTGCAGGCCTCATCCATCTCATTGTGTGTGGAATAAAAGCCATGGGACCCCGGGATGTAACTGAATACTTGGTGTTTTGTAATGTTTCCAGTGTATCATTTATGCTAAAGGACGTTGATTGAAACGTTCTTTACGTTTAGATCAGTTTCTGTGGAGCAAATTGAAGTGAAAAATCTACAGAGCTTTGAATGCATAAAAATTAGGGAAGTTTTTCCAGAGCGTCCCAGCACAAATTCCATCAAATAACTCTTAGCAAAGCCTCATTGCTGTTAAGAAAATTCTCAGGAAATGCAGCCTGAGCCTCCCTGTATCATCTCCACCTCCCTGGATCTGGCCTTCTGTGTTTGGCCACCACTCTACAGAGACTTAAAATAACAGGAATCTTTATTAAAGGGGGAAAAAATGGTGTTAAAACAAAGACAGCTTGGTTTTGAAGGATATTTGAAATATTGTTTTGAGGCAGTAACTTTTAAGAAGATCTTTGGGGTGTGCACGGGGTCGTGGCCATGCCATGGAACTGGACAAGCTGAGGTTTAATCATTTAACTCAGGATGGAACCTCTTTCTCTGTATTTCTCAATGAAATTAATTTCTAAGTTGCCTTTGCCAGCTCTGAAAATAGGGGTTGATGTGATTTCTTTTTCACCTGCTCATTCAGTAACTCCTCAGACATCCATGCTGGAGCTGGTGAAGCCTTGTGTTCCCACACAGAACTGCAGAAAAGAAATAAAATCTAGAGAGGAAAAATGCTGTGTAAGGAGAAGGTGGCAGCTTGGAAAATGGTGAAGGAGGCCAAAAAGGAGGAGAGGCTGGAAGCAAAGAAGGGGAAAAGGAGAGGAGAAAGAACTTGTGAATGTAAGATGAAAATCCAGTGTGCAAGCACTGAGCTACAAACCATTGTGCACAATTGTGAGGAATTAGTGCACAGTGACAGCAATCTGCTGCACTTCCCTGGATGCAAAAAGCAATTCCTGTGAAACCCCAGTGGTGTTTGCTGTTTCCATCAGCCCAGTTGTCAATCAGCAGAGCTGAGGTGAGTTCTGTACCTCCTTCCACACACAATAAACTTCACAGACATCCCTGAGGACGTTCAGTTACTTGGTGGCTTTTCAATCCCTCTACCTAACACTGAGCAATGCAGCTATAGACATCTATAACAATCACTTCAAACATACAACAACATACAAGAGCTGCTTAAAAACTGCCTTTGATTCCCTTGAGAGAGACCTCAGCAGTGCAGTAGGGAGCTCAAACCACAAATGGCTAATTTCACTTTTGCTGCTGTTTAATTTGAATTGATCTATACCTTTCTTTCTTTCTTTCTTTCTTTCTTTCTTTCTTTCTTTCTTTCTTTCTTTCTTTCTTTCTTTCTTTCTTTCTCTCTCTCTCTCTCTCTTTCTTTCTCTCTCTCTCTCTTTCTTTCTCTCTCTCTCTCTCTTTCTTTCTCTCTCTCTTTCTTTCTTTCTCTCTTTCTTTCTTTCTTTCTTTCTCTCTCTCTCTCTCACCTTGCTCATTCTGCCATAAATATTCTCAGCAGCGAATGCCTGAAATGCTGCCAGGAGCTGCCCTGTCCCACCTGCTGCTGGGAGGGAGACACTAATTAACAGCCCTGCACGTTGCACATTTTTTGCTTGGCAATAAATTAAAAAAAAAATAAATTGCTTCATTTTACATTCAATTTCTCTCTTCTCCCTACAACCTAAATATTCAACTTATACAATAGCGATAATTTAATCAGGATGCTGAAAGCTAAAAACCAGTGACCTCTTGAAACAGGAGGGAGCTCAGGTACTCCTGAATAAGGCACTGAACTGGGCTAAATGCATTTTAGCATTCCAATAAAGTCCCATTTAGCTATTTAAATAACACCTACATAGTAATTAACTCCTTCAGCCTAAGCTGCACATTACTGAGGCTGTCATTTTGCTTTGGAAAAGGTTGTGCTTCACCCTGAACTTTGTAGGTACCTGAAACTAGGGCAGGACCATCATTTAAATTCATATTTATGTATTTTTTCCTCTGTCATCCAAGTGGTCAAAGTCTCAAATAGCTGGAACTTCTTGCAAAGGGAGGAACACCTCTAAACTGCTGCTGAGTCAAATTAACCCCCAGCACTGTTTAAAAATCACATTATTTCTTTTTGTGGGAGCTGAGCAGCCAATTAATGTCCTCATAAAACATCTCCTTTGAGGCTGAGTGTAATTACAGAGTATTGTAACACTTTTATCTCTGGGCTGCACTGGCACAGGATGGATTTGTAGTGCCTGTGTCAGGTTTTTCACCCAGAGAAGCTCTTTGCAGACAGGTGAGGCCAGAGGAGAAGGCAAAGCCCCCTGTGGCCAGTGCTGAGCCTCGGTGCTGCCAGGAACGACCATCCCAGTGCTCCCTGCCGGAGCTGAGCATTCCCGAGGCTCTCCCAGCACGGAGGGGTTCGTGCTGTTGTGAAGGGACACACATGACTGGGGATTTAGGGCCAGAAACAACACCAGCACTCTGCTTGTGAACTTCCTCCACTCCTCCACTTCCCCGCAGCTCCCCCCGGAGTCTCCCAGGAGCGCTGGATAAACGCAGTCAGATGATTCAGAGCTTTGCACACTCGCTCGCTCTGACACGGGGCTTGCTTGGCCTTTTATTCCTTCCAAAACTCACCTTTTTTTCCCCCTTCCTTTGTGCTCTGGATGCGAGGAGGGGTGAAAAATAGCAGAGGAGGGACTGAGGGGATTCCCCAGCGTGGGGAGCTGCAGCACATCTGAGAGTCACCCTGGGGCACCTGGAGGGAGCAGGGCAGGGAATGTCCTTCCAGGTGGCTTTTACAGAGGAGGGGAGAGAGCTCAATCAATCTGAACTGATACAAAGTCTTTCTAAGCCATGTGGTGGTATCAAATATTGCCATGAAGTGCAGCCAAACTCCTCCAGTGTTCAGCTCGTCCTGGCTGCTTCTAGAAGGGTCAAAATTAGGGCAAATGAAATGTGCCACAGGTAGGATTTTTTCACCAGCCTCTGCCTTGCTGTGGTAAAAGGGACTTGAAGCTCATCCAGTTTCATGGGCAGGGACTTCTTTGCACTGTCCCAGGGTCCTCCAAGCCCCATCCAGCCTGGCCTTGGACACTTCCAGGGGCAGCCACAGCTTCTCTGGGCACCCTGTGCCAGGGTCTGCCCCCCTTCACAGCCCAATCTCCCATCCATTCCTGCCCTCTGGCACTGGGAAGCCATTCCCTGTGTTCTGTCCCTCCATCCCTTGTCCCCAGCCCCTCTCCAGCTCTCCTGGAGCCCCTTCAGGCCCTGCCAGGGGCTCTGAGCTCTCCCTGGAGCTTCTCCTCTCCAGGTGAACATTCCCAGCTCTCTCAGAGCTGAGGGGCTGCAGCTCTGGGAGCATCTGATCCCCATCATCATTCAGCTCCATCCCAGCAGCTGCAGCCTTGGCTGCTCTCACACGCTGTCACACGAGGAGCCTGGATGCATTTCAGACCTGGGCTGTTGCTCCTCACCAGGATTCCTCATGCTAATTAAAACTTAATTAGTTCCCTGCAATCAAGCTGTACGTGTGGAGCTGAGTGTTGAGCCCAGAGGAGAGTTCACAGAGCTGAAGTGCAGGTGGGGGGCTGGGAGCAGCAGGGTCAGCACTGACCTGTTTCCACTTCCCAGAATGGGGAATGGGGCTCTTATCCCTGTGGATTCTGGCTCATAATCACAGCCTGTGAAAACAAAGGCAGTAAAACCAAATCCTTCTCTGTTCTGGAGCTTTTATCCTTTCCACTCTCCATATATTCCACCCCTCTGCTCCACATCCTGATCCTGTCCCGTTCTTACCACTCCTCCCTCACCTGGTCCTTCACCTGCAGCCTTTGGTCCCAGCCTGGCCCTGATTTTTTCTGGTCCCAGAATTTCTGGGATCTTCCCAGAGCCTCTCACAGCTGGGGAATGTGAGGGAATACCAAAGGAAGGGATGACACAAACTCTTCTGGTGGTGGTGAAAAAGCAGAGACACTGCAATGTGCTGATGGTCCCACATCCCTGGTCAGTGTCTGAAAACTGGGGGAACAAATGGGATTTGATTTCATTTAATAATTGTTTTAGTTCATCTGCTGCCACTTTCTCCACCTGAGCCTGGGCACAGCTGTCAGTGCTGTGATGGGAACATACCAAAGAACTCTTCTTTTTCAGTGGTACCTGGAAGTTTTGCCCAAAACTCTACGTGCTGGAGATCTGGGGATTAGATTTTGGATTTTATCACATGGAATTACCCCATCAATAACAGCACTGTGCAGTGTTTTCCTGAAGTGTTTTAGGTAGTCTCAAACCTGTGGTTTGTGCCAATATTTCTGTGTGGGAGCCCATCCTCAGGGACCAGCTGGGCAGCCTGTGCACTCACCAAGGCTTCAGGAACACAGCAATTGTGATGAATCCCAGGATTATTGATGAAGTCACAACACAGTGAGGTGTGGCAAGACTCTGCTTCAGCTGGAGGTCACCCAGAGACTCTTTACCAATGCTGCCATCTAGAGAGAGACACTCCATCTCCAGAGTGGGAAACCCTCCAGCAAACCAGGATTTCAGAGCTTCTGTGCCTCAAGCACAGGGGTTCAACCATCCCCCTTGTGCTGGGAATCACCCTGGACACTGAGGATCACCCTGGACTCACCCAGCTCAACTCCTGGCCATGGCACCTCTGCACAGCCAGCCAGGCTGGGACAAGGGATTCCTGAGCACAGTTTGGGGCTGGGCTGAGCTCTGCCCTGGGCTGGGCTGTGGCTGCTCTTCCCAGGAAGCTCTTGGGATGTGTTTCCATCTCTGTGCTGTGCAAACTGCGCCCAGAAATGAGATCCTGCCTTACGTAAAGGTTACAACTGAGACATCTGGATCTCATCGGGCTCCTCTGGGACAGGAGTCCTGAGCTTTGGCCTGGAGAGAGGCAGAGAAAGAGCAGGAGTCATTTTTCATGCAAATCTCCATCTGCAGAGGAGCTGAGTCTCTGCAAACCCCCCCGTGGCCATGGCTTTGGCAAAGGCAGCTCATCCAGTGCTGCATGGACTGACTGTGCTCCCCTGTTCCTGCACTGTCCCTGCCCTGGAAGGGATCCACCAGGATCCAGCCCAGGGGTAAAAGTGGATTTGCTGAGAAAATCAGGACTGTGTGAAGCTCGGGAGTCTCCCATACCTGGAGCTGCAGCAGCTGTCCTGAATGAAGCACAGCCACTTTCCCTGCATGTGCTGTGCAGTCAGGGCTGCTGCCAAGAGCTGCATCCTGCTCAGTGACCCAGGCAAATCCACCCAGAGAGATCTCTGGCCAGCAGCCACAGCACCACACAATCATTTAGGCTGGAAAAGCCCTCTCAGACCGTGGAGTCTGACTGTTCCCCAGCACTGCAAATCCCACCACTAAACCACGTCCCCAAGTGCCACATCCACGTGGCTTTTAAACCTCCCAGGGATGAGGATTCACCACTGCCCTGGGCAGCTGTGCCAGGCCTGGACAGCCCTTTTGTTGCCCTCACAGTTTTCTTGCTTGCAAGTGTTTGAGGTCTTGCAGTGCTGTTCTCACACAGCTTCAAGAAAACAATGTGTGTTTTTAGAAATTATCTATTGTTTACATTTTTCTCCTCTGGGAGGAGAAACGTGATGGATGGTGTTCACCATCCAGGTTGAAGAGGTGGCAACCTTTGTAGCCAATCTCTTGACCTGTGTACAAATGTATATAAGTAATGGAGTCAGATGATAAAAGGAAGAGAAGCTTTCCCTTGACCTGCTGCGTCTGCCTCGTTCTTCTGGTGCCTGCAACTGCCAGACCCTTTTGGGGAAGAAATCTTCAGAAATTTTCCCAAATATCCAACCTAAACCTCCCATGGTGCCAATTCCCCTTGTCGAGTCATCGGTGTTGGAGAGGAGCCCAATCCCCACCTGGTTCCAGGTGAGAACGTTTCCCCATGGCACAAATGGCACAAAACTCCAAATGCCATGAGCCAGAGAGGCAAGGGCTGCACAGGCACAAATTGTCACAGTTTGGGCTCTGCTTTGCAGCTCCTGTAGGTGTGGTGGGAAGGAGCAGCTGGAGGAACTGAGCTCAGATAAAGCCATGAGAGCACAGGAAACTTTGCCTCTCATTCTGAAGGTGCTGAAAGAAGTTGGGAGCCCCAGGAGAGGAAAGCTGTGTGTCACCAGCGAGCTGTTAGCACCAGTCAGCACCAGGATGGGCAGAGAGCAGCTTTTAGCACAGTGTGGCTGAAAAACATTCCCAGTTCCATTAGGAGGAACCCAGGACTGACCTGCTTTAACAAGAGGCCAACCATAAACTCCAGGGTCATTTGTTCACACAATGCTTGAAAGGCAAATTAGTGCAGCCAGATTGTTTTCCCCCCACTAATCCCAGCTTCCTGGTGTAGTGCTCTGCAGCCAGGCTGAGGGAAACCTCTGGAACAATCCTGCCAAGGGAAACACTGGGCAGGCACAGGACCACAGGAAGACACAGCTCTGCCAGGCTCAGGCTCTTCCTGGGTCAGAATTTTAGATTATTTGCATCTGCATTTTGAGGGGTTTTATCCAGCCCACGGCAGAGCAGCTCCCCCAGCAGAATTGTCAGTGCAGATGGAGCAGCAGAGAGCCCTCACCTGTGCACAGGTGAGATCAAAAAATGTTTTGTCAGCACATCCAGTCTCTCTTGGAAGTGGTGCTGGCAGGTCTGGAGGAGGATGGGATGTTCCACATTCCTGGATGATAGAGCTGCTCTCCCAGGCCTGCCCAGGGACCCAGCTTAAGTTTTTGCCCTGAGCAGAGGGTGAGATGGGGCACAGGGATTGCTGGATTTGGGTGTCAAAGACAAGCAAACCAAGAGGGGACAGGACCTAAACTCAACCTACTAATGTGAGTTTTTTAGGAAAAGGTGCAGCTGCACAGCTCTAACATCAAATCAAGCTACAGCTGTCTCCTCTCTAAAGTGACCCTCTCTGTGCCCTTGGATAAGATATTGCACATTAATGCCTGCAAATCTGATTATTCCAAGGCTCTTACTGTCCACATCCAACCAAACAAGTTCATCCAAACCGAGATAAAGTATTTGTGCTTCTTCTTTCCCAGGAAAGTTTCCAAGACAGTAAAAAAAGCCTGTGAATTATTGAAGAATTTAGTGTCTCTGTTATTCCTAGAGCCTTTTGTTTAAGGAAAAGCCAGGAAAGCCACATTGTTGCCCCAAAGGTTGTGTGAAGGAGCACCACACCCAACCCGAGGGCAGCGCTGGGGACAAAGAGAGGCAGCAAAGGGGACGAGGGGTGCTGAGGGCTGGGGTTTATTGGCTATCCTTAGCAGCAAAACAGTGTTCTTAAATACAGGGAGAAAATCAATATTCCTCTTTTAGTGACAATTTGACAAGGGGAAGGGGCTGGGCTGCCCCAGGGCACACTCCAGCTCTATGTGATGACGGTGGGCCCCGAGCGGCCGGTCCTTTCGTGGAGCTGGGAAAGTTTCAGTGCAATGGAAATGAGAGGGGCCAACATCACCTGCAGGGAGGAAAGAGAGGGCTCAGAACTGCAGAGCAGCACAGGCAGCCTTCCCACACCACATTCCTCATCATCCAGGTCAGGCTGGGACACCCAGAGCTCAGCTCTCCTGAGCAAAGGCTGCTTTGGGCTCACAACCTGTGCTCTGGGACCAGTGGCAGGGATGCAGTGCTCAGAGAAAATCCCAGTGGTGCTGCTGCCACTCTTTCTGTGTTGTATCCCAAACTCCACATCAGAAAACAGGATTTAGGTAAATCCTAAGATCCTCCCCCCCATCAGAATGGGGGATTTTCAGTCTTTTTGTCAATTATGGCACAGTAAGTTAGGCACAAAGAGCCCACAGAGGGTTTGCTGGGGAATACAGAGTCAGGGAATATCCTGAGTTGGAAGGATCCCTAAGGATTGTGGAGTCCAACCTCTGGCCCTGCACAGACACTCCAACAATCCCACCCTGTCCCTGGGAGTGTCCAAACACTCCAGGAGCTCTGGCCTGGGGCTGTGCCCATTCCCTGGGGAGCCTGTTCAGTGTCCAACCATCTTCTGGGTGAAAAACTCTTTCCTGATATCAAGGCTAAACCTAAATACAAGAGCAGGATTCTTTTCCTCCTCCAGTGCCTACAAGAGCTCAGCAGCATTTGTAAAAGATGTTGCAGAACATTTACTGCACTCAGTACAGAACAGGCCAGTCTCACCTTAGGTACAGCTGCATCCTGTGATCCCATTGATTTTTTTTTTTAATGGGATAATACAGACAGGAAAACTGTGCTGCGGCAGAGGCAGCTGTGAGGAATTCCCATTAATACTTGCTCCACACTGAGCTTATTTTTTATATATATATATATATATATATATATAATCCAATTAATACCGGGATGAAAGACACCAAACCTCCCAAAATTCCTGGCACCTTCACCCAGCAGGGCTAAGACAGGGCTGAGCTGTGGCAGGCAGCAGTGGCAGGGCCGAGGTGCAGCACCCACCTGTGGGTCTTGGTTTATTTTCTGGACGTCCTTCTCGTAGCTGTCGATGTAGAGACGCACGGTGGCGCCCGCGCTGCCGGTGCCGCTCAGGCGGAAGATGATGCGGGAGCCGTCGGAGAAGATGAGCCGCAAACCCTGAGGGTGATGGCACGGGGTTAAAATGCTTCTGAAAATCATGGGAGTGGTATACAATAGATTCAGGAGGGAGGTGGGAAGAAAGGTTGGGCCTGGATAGGCCTGGGAAAGGGAACTAAAACTGTGCAGGCGCTGGAAACAAAGGTTAGGTTTTGTCTTCGCTAGATCATGTGAAACTGCACCTGCAAAATCGTCATATGATAAATGGTGTGATTGTTAAATGTAATGATTGTTTGGTAATTGAATATGATTATTGTTTAAGAATCATGAGAAACGATGTTTGGGAGGCCTGGTGAAAACGACAAGAATTCATACAATAGAACAAGAATTCATACAATAGAACAATATGGGTTTAATAATTAATATGTAGTCGTATAACCAAAGGGTATAAAAACATGTCCATCCCAAATCCATGTCCAATCCATGTCTGTACCCTGTACCCCTGATTCCCAGAGCTCTTCAATAAAAGCACCTGCATATAAGCATTCTGTGATTATGTGTTTCAACACTAACACGGGGACACGGGACAGAAAGGCCTCTCAGCTCTGTGCTCATGGATAGCCAAGGCGTTTTCCATGATTCCCAGCCTGATCTGCACCATCCCTCCTCTTTAGAGAGCCACAGAAGGCTGCTGTGTTACCCTCTCCTCACTCCCAGAGGGATTCATGTCTGTGATAACCCACACTGGAGGACTTGGAACAAGACACAACATTCCCAGCTGTAGCAATATATCTGTATAACAGACCATTCTGATGCACCAGAGAAATTGGTTGTGAGTAATCTTATCAAAGTACTTGGCTGTTTTGTTGTTAGAGCTCTCAGGAATTCCTCAAGGTTGCTGAGAAAACAACAGGATCAAAAAGAAGAAGAGAGCTTTGTGTCCATTCAGACACTTGAGGAATGAGGCAGACACAGCAGGTCAAGGGAAAGCTGCTTCTCTTCCTCTTTTAATTATCTGATTCCTTTACTTATATACATTTGTACAAAGGTTAAGAGATTGGCTACACAGGTTGCCACCTCTTCAACCTGGGTGGTGAGCATCACTGTCCATCACATTTGTCCTCCCAGAGAACAAAAATGTAAACACACTGATAAATTCTAAAAATATACATTGTTTTTGTGAAGCTGTGTGAGAAACTCCAGTTCAAGAGTGTAAACAACCAAAAAAAGGCTTTTGCATCAGGGCGACAGAGCTTGAGAAAATGTCTGCAAAAAAATGTAAACCCTAAATAGGGGAAGCAGAATGTGAGGATGGAGGCTTGACTCATTGGATGTTCTGAAGGATGTGTGCCTGCCTCATGAAGAAGCAGCTTAGCTGGCCCAGAGATGTGTACCCACGTGGACAGCAGAGGTAGAATCTGTATCTGCCATGTGATGTAAACAATGCACAGCTTCTGTTGGAATCATATTGATTCGGTTATTCCGTGGCCAATTTCCCCCCTGCAGCCACCCCACTGCTCTCCATGGAAACAGGACATGGAGGGAACTCTGTGCCCACCTGGTTCCTGGAGACACTGCCATCCACGGGGTCGTTGTACTCGAAGTTATCAGCTTTCTCCACCGTGTAGACTTTGTCCCCAGCTGACAGCTGCTTCCCCACGAAGGAACGGTCGAACATCAGCGCCTCCAAATCCTTCATCATCTTGTTGGCAGCATCTGCATCCACCTCCTCGTAGTCGTACCTGCAGCCAGCACCACACACAGGGGTTAGGGAGGGGAGGATGCAGTGGGTTGTGATGGTTTGGGATGTGCTTCTCGAGCTCTGTGGGTGTTTTCTGCTCTCGTCGTGGAGGGGAGGACGAGTGGAAAAGGCACATAAAAGCACCAGAACACATTGCCCAGAGAAGCTGTCCCTGGGTCCCTCATGCAGATTAAAACCACAAAAAACTATCCAATGCTTGGGAAAACTGCATCCTGTAAGGCTGTTCATTGTGGGACAGCCTAAACACAAACAGAAGAGACTCAGGTATGGAGAAACTGCTGTGAAGCCTCATCTTCCCAAGCATGGGGAAGGTCAGTGAAGGAAGGGAAGGTTGTGGACTCCCCATCCCTGGAAGTGTCCAAGGCCAGGCTGGACAGGGCTTGGAGCACCCTGGGACAGTGGAAGGTGTCTCTGCCCATGGCAGGGGTGGCACTGGATGGGTTTTAAGGTCCCTCCCAACCCAACTCAGTGTGAGATTCTGTGAAAAGAGAGGAGGATCCACGTGTGGTGCTACAGCCACATCCACACAGATCCTTGGGATACAGCACAGCATTTCACAGGCATTTGGTGCCAGGAGATGAAAGCACAAAGTGCTGTCTGACACTGAGTATCACAGACAGAGGGCCAGGGCCAAGATCCAACTGACTGCCAAGAATTTCCTGCAGTTCTGCCCACAGCACCCCACCAGCTCCCTCATGGTTACTGGGAACACCCTCAGTGCATCCCCACAGCAAACTGCAGCTGTGACTGCACCAGGAAAACATCCAGTGCCAGCTTTGATGTCCCTGCCGGGGTAGGAGAGGCAGCAGAGGGTGGCTGGAGCCTTCTCCAGGATCCCAGACTCTGTGTTCCTACTTCCAGTGGGATTTGTGCTGCTCTGTTTGCTGCCTGCCCCACCTACCCACGCTCAGTCTGCTCTGCACACATACCTCCAGTACTAAAAGGTTGCTTTTTTATCCTAGACTTTGGCATTTTTCCCCAGGTTTCCATGCCTCAGATGTGTGCTGGTTTTGTGAGTGGGGAGGGGGAAAAAAGAAAAAAAATAAAAAACAAAGGAAAGGCAAGTTCTTTCACTTGGCAATTTGAGATGGAATTTTCATATAGATCTTCCAAGCTGAAAGATTTCTGCCTAATTGTTTCACCTCTGCTTGTGTGCAGGCTGGTTCTCATTCCTTCCCTTGCCATCTTCCATGTCTGCTGCAGCTTAAGTTTGAGTATTTGGGGACTGGACAGGAACTCAAGCAAGTAAATAACAGCTATGGAGCTGGGCATCCATTCTATCAGATGCTGCTGTCACTGAAGGTATTATCACAAATTAACTTGTGATGTGGGGTTTCAAGAATATTGATCCCATGGAAAAAAATGACTCTCGAAAGAAAAAATCTCAATTAAAAGAAAAAATAAAAAAGATGCTTTGCATGTATAAAATGCCCAGACTTTGGTGACAGATTTATGTCTGGAGTAACAACCCAAAGCTGGACACCACAAAGGGTTATGGTGAATCCCCATTTTGTGGCAGGAATGCCTGGGCAGTTTTAAATTCCTGCAGGACAAACAGCAATGGAGTGACACAGGAAGAGCCCCACGGCGCCATCAGGGCTCTGCTCTGACACAGCACAGGGAATGGGAGGGGTCAGGAGCACTTTCCCCACCTGGTGAAGAAGTTCCTGCCATACTTCTGCCAGTGGTCCTTCATGATGTCCTCGACGCTCTGCTTGCGGGCGGCCAGGATGGAGAGCCAGGCCAGCACTGCCCACAGCCCGTCCTTCTCTCGGATGTGGTCAGAGCCTGTGGGGAGCCACAGCACTGACACAGCTCCCACTCCTCCCACACCACAGCCCCCACCTCTTCTCCTCTCCCCCATCCCCCTGGCAGCTGCACAGCTCACAAATGGGAAGCATTTCCAGAGCTCCATCCCTGCAGCGTCATTAAAATGGGTCAGGATCTGGTCTGCTCCAGCTCCAGCCCAAAATAAAACACTCAGTGTCTTTTAACACACACACACTCACTGTTCACACATCCTTAACTCTGTTCCCAAGGAAGTAATGGGGAATGCACAGTAAAAAAGGCATCAAATCAAAAACAAAAGGCAAATGCGAAGGAGCAGCTTGGGAAGGAGAACATCAACATGGGGAACATCAACATGGGGAACATCAACGTGGGGAACATGAACGTGGGGAACATCAACAAGGAGAACATCAACAAGGAGAACATCAACTCCTCAGCAGCTGTCGTGTCCTGTCTGCCAAGGAGCACCCTGGGATGATCATCTCCTGGCCCAGCACCAAGGGAAATTTCAGCCCTCCTGAGGAACAGAAGCCCAACAACCCCAAAGTCACCCCAGAACAGGGAGAGGAGCAGCAGGGCAGAGAGCACCAGCTGGCAACAGCAGGGCAAGGAGAGGCCCCATCCACCTGCAGAGAGCAGGAGAACCTCCAGCCTGCTCTCACTGAGGGCTGGAAAAGCTTCTCTTGTGGCTGAAGGAACATTCACAGAATCCCAGAATGGGTCAGGTTGGAAGGGACCACAATGGGGCATCTGGTCCAACCTCCCTGCTCCAGCAGGGCCATCCCTGGGGCCAGGATTGCATCCAGGTTTCTGACTGTCTGCAGTGAGGGAGACTCCACACCTCTCTGGGCAATTGTAAGGAAGTGCAAAAGTAGGGAAGTTCTTCCTCTTGTTCAGGTGGGATTTCCTAGGCCTCAGTTTGTGCCCCTTGCCTCTGATGTGGCTTCCCCCAAAGCTGGCACTGCAAGGAGAGCAGGAAGCAGCCAGAGGCAGCCCAGCCTTGCCCTGGAAGCACAGTGGGATCACACAGCACTGACCCCTTGGGAAACCTGAGAGGTGCTGGACCTTCCACAGCGCCCAGATTAAATGGGATCAGATGGCCCAGAACACACTCAGCCCTCACTGAGTGCCTCTGGGGTGCCAGTTTGACCCTGTGCCCCACAGCTGCAAAGTTTTCTCCTTCCCAGTCTGGAAAACCTCCAAACAGGTATTAAAGAAATCCCAGGAGCACTGCAGAGCTGCCATGCCACCTTCTGAAGGAGTGCCAGAGTGGGAATCCTCTGGGAAAGGGCTGGGGGCAGGGCAGGGGTTACTCTGCACAAATCCCACTGTTGTGGATGTGGCCATAAATTATCCCCACAGTCCCTCACAGCAGAGAGAGCTGGGCAGAGGTGATGGAGAGGAATGCTAACTAAACACCAATCCCATGTGATGTATCAGCTTATTGCTGGAATAAAATACCCAAGGAAGCCAGCAGGAATTCTGTCATGTCCCATTACTCTAATTGCTGCTGGACCCCAGACCCACTGCCTCACAGTTTGTTCCAATTTTTACTCAGACTTTTGGCTGCTCCTTCACCTCTCTCCCCTTCAACACTCCCACTCTGTCCAGCTCCAAACAACTCCTCATTAATTTCCTATCAACCAACCCTCCTCACCCCTTGTTATTCCCTTTACCTTCCTAAGTGCATTTGCCATATGGACAAACCCCTTTTGCACTGCAGGGGAGTCCCACACTCTTGGGCTTTTCCCAATCTTTTCCCCCAAACTGCTTCAGCTCCCCCCACTTGGATGTGCTACTGCCTGGCCAAAATCCCAAACCTCTCTCTCAGCCCCTGCTGCCCCTGGAATCACTTTGATTTGGGAGGCAGCCCCTTGCCTGCTGGGGGATGGAGAGAAACTCAGCTTGTTGCTCATGCAAAGGTGGAAACAGTTTTGGGGAGCTGCTCCCTTGAGATCATCTCCCATCAGCAGCTCCAGGAATTTGGTTTTGTTTATCTCCTGAAGCACCAGTGTGCTCTCCTTAGCCAAGGTCCAGGATATAAACTCAGCACATGCTGAAATCATTCAGGGCAAAACTCCAGAATCTTTCTTTATTCATTATTTACTTCAAGATTTCCTTACATAGATACCAGGTTGCCTGAAATTCACCTTTCCTTCCAACCCACAGCCAAATCCCAGTCCCACATATCAGAGTAATATCTGACTGCAGAAATATTGCCCCTGGAGGCTGCTCAGCCCCACAGCAACCTGCTCTCCCCCAGAGAGATGATCCCATTTCCTCAGCCACAGCAGAGCTGGGTAATCCTTTCCTGTCAAGCTGTGCATCCCAGCTCCACAAAGCCCTTCACTCCAGGTGTTTGGGGCTTTATGGCACCCACAGACAAACTAAAAGATTTTTCTGGGGTGGTGGAATGAAAACACACAAGGTTGGAGTGAGAAATTCCCTCAGGACCTTGTGCCTTGCATATCCCACCAGAGATCTTTACAGAACAGGAAAAAAACCAACATCTCAGGGAGAATTGGGACCAGATTAAACTCAGCCTTTGTGCAGGAACCAGGTGCTGATTCAGGGCCCAGGGAAGGTCCCATTTCCACAGGCAGGACACAAAACCACAGGGAGATGCCAGGGAGAGCTCAGGGAATGCAGAGACCTCCTGGGAATCCTGCCTGTCCTGAGCACCCTGCTCTGACCTGCAGCTAATCCTGCTCCTGTCAGCTTCCCTGCACACCCCCAGTAAATTCCTTGTGATGTTCACTTTGTTTCCCTGTAACTCAGTAACTCATTTAGACTGTTCAAAGGCAAGTGTTAATTTAAACTTTATAAATCATACCTTGTTTTCAGAACAGGAAAATGAGGGCCCTATTAAACTCAGAGATTTAATAGTGACCTGAAACCTTCCCTAATAAAACTCCGTGCTCCAAACAGTATTTCTTTCCAGAAATGAAAACATTGAGAAGGTTTTCCTGGCCACCAAGAGTTGAAAAATACATTTAGCATTGCATTTAATCCCCACAGGCTCAGTGACCAGGCTACTAAAGAGGCCCTCAAACTTCCTGCCTATCTCCACGTGCCTTCCTGGAGAACTGGAGGAGGAGCTCCTACCTCACAAAGCCTTTGTGTCCATTTCCACTCTAATTCCTCCAAACCTTTTTTATATTTCAATATTTTACAAGAATTAACAACTGCAGATGAAAGATAAATGCCAAGCTCTAAAGAATAAACAACTAAGAGGAGAAACAGCACCATCATGGGTGATATTGGGGATGCTGACTCACCAGTCCCAAAACTTTCCTCTCCACACAGAGACAGTTTGTTTGCATCCATCAGGTTTCCAAAGAACTTCCAGCCCGTTGGAGTCTCATACAGAGCAATCTTTGTAGCCTGGGCCACCCTGCCAAGGTAAGAAGGCCAAGTCACATCCCTGGATTTTTGGTGATCCCAGGGGAAATGGGATCAGCAGCTCTCCTGGGGTGCCACTGAAGGCAGAGAATGCCACTGCTTTGGTACTACCCCTCTATTTCATTCCAGTGTGATGTCTGGGAGATGGGTGGGATGTGCATTTACAGGTACAAACACACAGCTCTTCAAAGCAACTTTAAGTTGCAGATCTCAAAGCATTTCACCAAGAAAGTTATCAAATTTATCACTGGTATTTGTCACTATCAAATTTAAGGAAAAGAAGGGTGGGGAGAGTCATTTGTTTGGGTTTATCTGCAGGGAAGAGAAAGAGCCAAGCTCTGCCATGTCCCCAGGAAGGCTTTAATCCATCAAACCTCACTGCTGCCCTGGCACTGCTGCACTCCTCACCAGGAGACAGATCCAAGTGAAATTCCAGGAAAGGGATTTGCCCCTCAGTTTAGGATGGACATGGAGATGCCTGAGCATGTCCAGAGGAGGCCACGAGGCTGGTGAGGGGCTTGGAGCACAAACCCTGTGAGGAACAGCTGGGGGAGCTGGGGCTGTTCAGCCTGGAGAAAAGGAGACTCAGAGGTGACCTTATCATTCTCCACAACTCCCTGAAAGGTGGCTGTGCTCAGGTGGGGTTGGTCTCTTTCTCCAGGCAGCACTGACAGAAGCAGAGGACTGTCACCCTGATTTTTTCAGCCTTCTGATATTTTGCATTTCTGGACTTGGGTCCTCACTCATGTAACATAAACAAAGAGGGATGTTTTGAAAAACCATGCATTTTTTCCTGGGGGAAGGACAAATTGATAGACTTCTAACCTGACCAGTGGGGTCAAAGAGGTGTCAACCTCATGGCCCAATTGCTGATCAGGTTCCAAACACTATTTAAACCCTGATCCCGAAATAAACTTCCTTCTTTCTCCTTCTCACAACTGGACGGTGTGGGTGTGGTGTTTCATGTCTGTTGGGCAATGGAGGACACAGTCTGCACCAAGGGTTGGATATCAGGGAAAAGGTTTTCATGGAAAGGGTAAAAAGTACTGGAATTGTCTGCCCAGGAGGTGGAGGAGTCACCACCCCTGGATGTGTTTAAAGCAGACTGGGTGTGGCACTCAGTGCCAGGGTTTGGTTGAGGTGTTGAGGCTGGGCTGGACTCCATGACCTTGGAGGTCTCTCCCAACCTTGTGACTGTGTTGAAGGGGCAAGGCCTGCCCTGGCAGGGCTCCCTGCCCACAGGGGGTGGGTGGTTACCTGTCCAGGGCCCCACTGGTGGGCATGCTGCGGGCCAGGCCCCGCACCCCAGTCTGCTGGAAGTAGGGGATGCTGAAGATGTTGGCGGCGATGACGGCCACCGAGTCCGAGGGGTTGACGAAGAAGCCGTGCTTGCCCAAAATCATGTTCCTGTCCTGGGGGAGACAGCACAGGCACAGCTCAGCTCCCTGCCCAGCCCAAATACCCAACAATTCCTCCCAGAGGTTTTCTGAAATAAACACAGAGTTTTGAAGAAGTTACTCGGCAGCAGCTCTGGAGTGTTTCACCTTCCTGCTGATTTTTCACAGCTTTAAAGTTATTTAAATACAGTTTGGGCTTATTGACACAGTACCCAACTATTTCTGTGGTGCAAAACTGTGAGTGGTTCACTTCACTCATGATTCCAGAGGAGAGAAAAGGAAAAGGTGCACCTCTGTGCCCAGAGCTGGTTAGAGGGAAAGAAGGGGAATTCTGAGCAGCTCCTTTACCCCATCTCCATCAAAGGCAGCTCCAAAGTCGTACTCTCCTGTCTTCATGGTCTGCACCAGGTCAGCAGCATAGGTCAGGTTGGGGTCAGGGTGGTGGCCCCCAAAGTCCTCCAGGGGGGTGCAGTTCACAGCTGAATTTGCTGGGGCTCCCAGCTCCTCACACAGAATCTTCTTCACATAAGGACCCACAACTGTGTCAGCAAAACAGAGAAGAAGGAGTTGGCCCAGCCACGGCACCACCCACCTCATGCTGCTCAGTTTGGGTCACTTTAGGTGCTTTGTGGTTTAGGAGCTCCCATCAAAATCCACCCTATCCCTCCCTGCAAGTGTCCCAGGCCAAGCTGGACAGGGCCTGGGGCAGCCTGGGCTAGTGGAAGGTTGAGTGGCTAGTTCCACCCATAGCAGGGGTGGAACTGGGTGAGTTTTAAGGTCCCTCCCAACCAAAACCATTTCAGGATTGCATGAAACATTTCACTGAATCCTAGAATAGTTTGGGTTGGAAGGGACCTTAAAGATCAGCTCATTCCAACCCCCAAAACACAACACTTGACGAAAGAAAATAACCCAAGGCAAAAGAAGTTTGCTCCCCAAAAAAAAAAAAAAAATCCAGTTTGCTACAAACCAACCCCCAAACCTGCAATATAAATTCCAGAGCAAATCTTCCTGTGACAAATCCCCAAGGACCCTTTGGGGTGTCCCAGGCCCAGCCCTTTTTACCCCCGTGCATGGCATCGATGCGGATCTTGAGCTGGTTCTTCCCTGACAGCAGCTCCTTCAAGGCATTGAAGTCAAAGATGCTCCTCAGCATGCTGGCATAGGCTTCCACAGAGTCCACAATTTCCACTGGGAAAGAGAAGGAGACAGGGATCAACCCTCACAGCCTGGAATTGAGATGACCAAGTCCTGTTGCTGTGCTGAGGGTCCTCAGAGCCACAGGACAGGGCTCAGCACAAAGCCCTTGAACATCCCAGAGAATCAGAATAGGGACAGGAATAAAGGGGTTAAATTAGGGATTTAATGACAGGCTCTCGCTGCTAATCAGGTCACAAATGGACCAACAAAATCCTTAAGGCAAACTCTGTTCCCAGTTAAGGCTCCCTGGACTTCAAGAGGGCTCAATCCCACTATGCTTAAATTTAAAAAGATGTATATAAAATCAGATCTTTAATTTCCACCTAAGTCAATGGGAAGTGTGAACTTAATAGTCCAAAAAATTTCACCTTTGCAGCCACCATAAAAACAAAATACAGCATAAAATTCCCACTACAAAGAAATGGGGACTGAGAGAAACACCAACTTTTATTATCTTTTAACATTTTTCTTTGTTAAATACAAGCACCAGGAGATGGTAAAAAATACTTACAGTATTTTTTAAATCTTTTTAAAATTTATTTTCATATTTCACTGCTGACTGAAAAACGTCACGTGTGAAATGTAACAACTTTCCCACTCACAGGGATAACTTTTATATGTGAAACCATGGAAAAAATCAGTTGAAAGATTAAACTCTGTAATTTTTAATTAGAAAAATGCATTTTAACTGCATTTTTCTGTTCTAAAGTATATGTTTGCCTTGCAGAAAAAGCAGCCTTTGATTTTAGGGAAGTTTGATGGATCAAGATTTTGCTACTGAAGTAGAAATTTCTGCAGGACAGAAAATTATATAAATCAAAATCAACAAATAAACAAACACCAGGAGCAATGTCCTCACTGGGATTATGTAACAGATGAGAAGGAGAGGTCAGAATGGCCACAGAAACACCACAATTCCTCACCCTTGCCAAGAGGGAGAACATTTCTTTACCTGTAAATGGCTTAAATTTGTTCTCCAGGTCAAACTGCTGCTTCCCAATGGTGCCCAAATCCACCTGGAGATCTGGGCAGATTGCATATTCCTCAATTTTCTTGCTGATTTGGAAGATTTTATCTGTGATGGCTTCAGGAGCAGGGCCTGCAAAATGAAATGGGCAAAGGGGAAGATGTTAAAGGATCCACCTGCAAGAGGAGTGAACTTCAGGAATACAGCAAAGACCTGGGCTGGGAATACCCTGCTGGGAGAGGAGCACCAGGGAATGAGGGGAGCAGAGCATCACCTGCTCTGATGCCTTGGGAAGGCTGAGCTGGAACAGAGACTGGACAGAGCTGGAGAATAAAGTAGAGATTTATTAAAAGTCTTTTAAGGATATACCTTTGACAAGATGAGAGCCTGGCCAGGGCTACACCCAAGGTGCACCCAAAATAGTCACAAAATGGACCCAAAATGGGCCCAAAATGGACAAATGGTCACGAGGTCTCACACTTTTATAAGTTTTGGTCCATTTACACATTGGGGTTTAATTGTCCAGTTCCAGCTCCAGGCTGTGAGGTCCCATCCTTCTTGTTCCTCCCTCCAGCTCAGCCTTGTTTGTGCTTTTGGGCTGAAAGTTGTCCTTGGTGTGCAGCAGGAGAAGGATTTGTTTAGTGTCCCTGCTGTGTGCAGAGCTGAGTGACACTGACTGTGAGCTCAGAGCTGCACCCCTGGGCAGCACAGAGTCTGAAATACAGGAAAGATAAAACTTAAGGCATCAGCTCCATTAGGGAAACCACAGCTCAGGGCACTGATTCCTGGGCTATCAACAGAAATTTGGATTCTCAGGTGGACACAAGAAATAAATAACAATAATAATAATAATAGTAATAAGAATGTTGTTGTTGAGACAGTTATGACATACAGAATGACATGGTAAAATTTATCATGGCCTCATGCTGTTTTTTATACAGGTTTTACAAACCTTGAGGGTAACTTTTAATTGGTTAATAGTTTTCTTGTTAATTATTTTATTGGTTAGTAAAAGGTATTTTACTTGCTTATTAAATCTATCTATTCTCGGATGGTTTACATATTTTCTTTACTGATTTTTATGGGACAAATCCCTTGTTATTACAGGGGCACTCATTTTTTACCCTCAGAACAGACTGTTGTGTTAAAGGAACTTCTCATTCTCAAAACAGCTTCATATGGGAACTTACAAATTCTTAGAAGAACTTAGAAGAAATGACAGGGTAGCTTTTTACTCTATCCCTACGTAAGAATAAAGCAGGGAGTGTTGGAACCCTGGAGGCTGAAAATTTCAAGCTTTCTGAGCTGAGGGGTGCTGACCCTCAGGCAAGCATTGCATTTAACTGAGACCTTAGAGCAGGTTTACAAAACTGTGCAATAGCACAGAAGCTGTAAGTGTGTAGTTTGAGTGGTGTTGTGTGATCTCACAGGGTGGAAAAACTAAGATTTGGAGTTTTGGTATGTAGTAATGCGTGTGGGGCAAGATAGAAAATTCGGAGTGTTGTCTAAGTTCTTCTTCACCTTCTTCCTTCTTCTTCACGAATTTAAGTAGTTTTCTGTGGGCCTGATATTTCTGGGTCTGAGAGGTTTTAGCCTGCTAGCAGCTGCTAACTTTTTCCCAAGGAAAAATTTCTCAAGAAAGCTTCTTCTCAAAACAATCTTGGTAAACAGCTCTCCTTTCTCCAAACAATCTTCCTCCAGGTGGTGTTTTTGCTGTTTCTCTAGTTTAACCAAGGGGATTAGAGAGGTGTCATTCCTATTCACTAATCATGTTAAGTCTGTATCAGAATACCTTATAAAAGGTAATAAGAATTAGAAAATAAAGCCTTCTTTCTATGCTCTTTGCCTTCTGAAATACTTGGAGTCTTTCTTTTGTGTCCTACAGCAACAGTTTTCTCTAGTTAAATAAAAGAGGTCTGCCTTGCGAACCTCGAGTAGTCATTATTAAGTCAAAAAAGCAAATAATGTAAGTGTCACTTTAGTATTGAGTAATTATCTCTTAAATAGCCTCAGTAAAAGTTCAAAGCACTCTGTTTTGTCTCGTTTCTCTAACTGGCAAGTTAGAGTGCACTCTTCATGAGACTGTAAATAAATAAGACATAACAAACAACCAAAACCGAACTGGACTTTCAACCTCCCGTGCCTTTCACCCTGACCTCAGCCAAAATGAAGCAAGCAGAGCTGTAAGAAGGGAGTTACAAGGCCTGACCTCCGTTGGCAATGTTGAATTTGATGCCGAAGTCGCCGTTGGGGCCGCCGGGGTTGTGGCTGGCCGTCAGGATGATGCCCCCGATGGCTTTGATCTTGCGGATGATGCAGGACACGGCGGGCGTGGACAGGATCCCGTTCTGCCCGATCACCAGGCGCCCGATCTGAGGGGGCAGGAGCACAGCAAAGCTCTGTCAGGGCAAATCCCAACCCCAGCCCAAATCCCAGAACTCTGCCAACAGGTAGAGCACAGCCCTGTTCCTGCCAGAGCTCCCCGAGCCCGCTCTGTTGTAGCGTTTTCCTCCATGAATGGTTGTGGTGGTTTCACGTTCGCCAATTCCCAATTCCCAAAATTAGTGTAGTGGTTGGAATGTCTCCTAGAATTATTTACTCTTTTTCTGCTGTCAGATAGGACTAAGAGAGAAGCAAAGCACGCTCCAAACTTAAAAGGTATAAAGACAGGCTTATGAACAAAACTACAAGAAAGGAAATATTAATGGGAATCAGAATAAAACCTCCAAAACACTTCCTCTCCCCCAACAGCTGCTTTTCCCTTCTCATGGACAACGTGTACAGACAAAACTTGGAACTCTTGGTCAGTTTACCACCTACAAAATAGTCTTTCATCAGTTCATTTAGAGAGAGAAGTCTCTTTTAGTTTGTCATGGAACTCCCCACAAGAAAAACGCCAGACCCGTGACAATGGATGTACTGAAGGGCTGAGCTCCCCACAGGCATGAAACACCACACAAAGCAGCATTCCCTCTGGCTGTGGTCTCGAAATTTGCCTTCAAAACACACAACGGGGCAGAGAGAAGCCAAAAGAACAGAGAACTTGAACATCCTGGGAGCAGCTGCAGATTGTTCCTCACAGCGGGCAGCACACCTCCTTCCCATAAATTCAGAGATATCACTGAGATTGGAACCAGAGCAATGTGCTAAGCAATACACAACACCAGAATCCAGGCAATAAAGCAGGAGGTGAAGAATTCCCTGGAAAGACACACTCCTTCCCACAGCCCCCAGATGAGGTGACAGGATTTAAACCACACCAGACTCCTCTGCACCAAGCGAGGGGGTCAGACCCGGAACAGACTGGGAAAAGAGGAGGGATTTCATTCAATCACAAGCTGAGGCAGGAATCAAGTGGAGCATTCCCAAGCTGTGCTGGGTGCTGAGCCAAGGGCATGGGATGGCTGTGATTCCTGTCCCCTGGCACTGCCAGGTGCTAAGCCCCAGCCTGGCTGCCCATCACTTATTGCCTGCTCCAGCTGTCACAGCCCAGCTGCTGGCAGAGCTGCACCTCTAGCAAAGAACAGCAGAAATGGGAAAAAGCACTTTACAAGCCCAAAGTCAGGGCTCTGTCTCCAGCTGCCCACACCAGCTCATATTGGAGCCCTGACTGTGCCCACACACTGATCACTCATTTATTGCACCTCACGTTTCATTTGAAGCAGCCCAACTTCCACAGGGTTTGCTTTTTCCCCATTCTCACACACACTTTGTCCTGTGCTTTATTCCAGCCCCCAAACCTTGCTCCTTTTCAGTTTCCCTGAGAATTCACCTCCAGGAAGCTCCTCTCCAAAACTTCCCCTCCTGCTCCCCAGTTTCCCTCTTAGGGTCACGTTCTGCAGCATCAGTGGCCCAGGAATGGTGCAGAGGAAGGGAGAACAAGGGATTTCCCCTGCCAAAGCAGGCAGCAGGTGCAGGAGAGCTGGATGAACACATCAAATCCTCTGTCCTTGCCCTCCCTGCACATCTGAACTGCAACAAGGAAGGAAAGGAAGAAACACTCATCTCCACGTGAGCTGCTCTGTGATTTGGGTCCTCCTTGGCTTCTAGAAGTTTTCAGCTGCCACTCCCCACCCATCCAATCCTAAATCCTTTGTGGTAAGCACTAGGGAAGGTTGCTCAGGGTAACCATGTGCTGAAAGATTTGCACTTAATCCTTTTCGAGTCTGGAATTTCTTATGAGAAAACCTCAGGCTGCAATGATGGAGAAACATCTTTCATGGAATTCTCCAAACAGACAGACTCACTTTGTGCAGCAAGTTTGGGTTACAGCACTTCAAAACCATCCAGGTAATAATTCCAGCCTGGTTTTACTGAAAGTCCCATTAGGATGCACACAGGGACCTCCTGCAGTCCCTCCTCCTCCCAGAAACACAAGGAACAGCTTTTCCAGGCCATGGAAGCCCGTGGCTGCAGCTCCATGGTGTCCCCAGCCCACCCCTGCAGCCCTTTTTGTGCAGAAGATGCAGCCCAAGGCACCAATCCCACACCCTGAGCACCACTGAGGAGAAAAATCCATGGAAAATACCCAAAACACTCCCTAAATTCCTTTATTTAGGCAGACCTGGGTCCAGTGCTGGGAAGAAAAGTCTGAGCTGGTGAAGATGAGCCTGATCTCCCCCTCACCAGCAGATCTGTCCTGGTGTCAAGCACTCCAAGCCTGGCTCTGTACACATTTTCCAGCTCTTCTGCTCAGCCCATACACTGATTTCAAAGAAAGACATTAATTTGCAATGCCTGAAGATTTTTTCCCCCCACCAAGGTGGAAAATAGGTCGATCTTAAAATTAAATGAATAAAGTTCTCTACTCCTATTTTCCCACTCATTATTGATTACATTGCCCAAGTCAGGTTTTTTGTCGAACAAATTCCTAAAATCCAGGTCCCTTTGCACAAAGTTTGCTCTGCACTAAGAGACCCAGGACAGACAACAGAACTTTTTCTTCTTAAAAAGCAGAAGGAAACAAAGATAAAAGCCCATTGCTTGAGCCACGATCTACCACAACCACACAAGCCTCTTGCTCTGCTTCCAAAACAAAGAATTCCAGCACAACTGAGCCCCCTATAAAGGCTGTCACTCACTTGCTGACACTCAGATCAATTTTCAAAGGCTCCCTGAGTATTTATCCCCACAGCCACAACTTACACCTGGTGAGAAAGGCAAAACATGGTTGCTCCTTTTCCTTTGTCACTGTGGTGGCTGTCCCTGTTACTTCATTTCTGAACAGTACCAGGGGTTTATATTCTCGTGGAAAGACTGAAAAATCCACAGGTGCCCAAAGCTTGTGGCATGTCAAAGCACAAAACAAGAACACACAAACCCCAGGCAGAATTTATTTTCCTTTCTCCATGTGTATTCTCTGCCCAGCTGCTACACTTAGAGTGGAACACAGTAATTTCTGTACTCCCCAGCTGATCTGCCATTAAAAAACGTCACTGTTAGCAGTTGAATAAAGCCTTTGAGGAAATTAAATTAATTTCTGATGGATTTCTGCATTTCTCAGCCACACCCCACAGCAATTCAGCCGTTTAACATTTACCAACCCCATTGGCAGCAGCCATTTGGACAATCAGTTCCACTGCAGACTTATTGAGGTACCTCCCATCACCTCCAACCACCAGAGAGGCTCCTTGGCGATCCCTTAGGTCTATGGAAAAAAAAATGCTCTGGATAAAATTCTGCAAATAGTTCAGCTTGGATTGAAAGTAAAAAGTCTTCCTCCTCAAGCCGCTGGTTCCCGGTTTCTGGTCGCTGTAAGGAGCTGTGGGCACCGTCAGCAGAGGCAGGGGAGCGTCTTCCATGTCCTTTCCTCACACAGATGCATTTAAAAAGCCAAATATGCCAAAAATGAACCCCCCACCTTGGCCCACCTACGAGGCAGGAGTTGAGGGGAGCTGTTGAACACCCAGAAATAGCTCCCTGCACCTTCTGTAACCGAAGCCGTGTCCTCGCACTTGCGGTGGGGGATCAATGTCAGGGAGAACGCACAATCCCACGCTGCTCTCCCTCACTGTGAGGCTGGCAAAGGATTCCTGCCTTCTCTGTCACCTCCTGGTTGCCACAGGCACTGCTCCTAGCCTTGCCACGGAGCCCAGCAGTGCCAATCCGTGTGGATCTCCCTGGGGCAGGGAGGTGGGAGCAGCCCAGCCCCGCTGGGATGCGCCGCTCTGGGGTTTTCCCAGATCTGCAGGGCGGTGCCAGACCCGGCCGCACGCTGGGGCTCTGGAGGCAAACTTCCAGCAGGATCCTGCTGGAGCTATTTTGCAAAGTCTGGCAAGTTAAAGGTCACTCTTAAAATGGAAGGGAACGGATCCGTTACCTCCCGTTTGCTCATGCGACTCCTGCCCTGACAACCTGACTTCCCACAGCTCCCTCAAACTCAGGGAGGATTTCCAGCAGGAACAGCTGGTCAGCCTTTGGCTGGAAAGTCTCAGGAGCCTCAACTGAACACCCCCAGCAAGTCTCACCCAGATTAAAAGCCACAAAAAAACATCCAATGCTTGGGAAAACTGCATCCCATAATGCTGTTCATTGTGGGACAGCCTAAACACAAACAGAAGAGACTCAGATATGGAGAAACTGCTGTGAAGCCTCATCTTCCCAAGCATGGGGAAGGTCAATGAAGGAAGGGAAGGCTGTGGACTCCCCATCCCTGGAAGTGTCCAAGGCCAGGCTGGACAGGGCTTGGAGCAGCCTGAGAGAGTGGGAGGTGTCCCTGTCCATGGCAGGGAGTGGAATAGGATGGGCTTTAGGGTCCCTTCCCACCCAAACCATTCCATGATTCTAAAATCAGTCTTTTCTCCAAGCCTCTTTAACAACACTCAGAGTCCTCTGCCTAAGCTGCTGGAAATAATTTATAGATATTACTGGAGCAATTAAAGAACAGACACTTGGTAATGACTCTGTTTGTCCCACTGTTAAAAGCAGGAAAAAGGAGGTGTGTACACACAGCTGAATTGTGACAGGTCTGAAGGTGCTCAGGGACTCTTTCCTGTGGTGCTGATTCTGTCACTGCTCCAATAATTGATATATTTTCTTCCAAAGGAGATCATAGAGCCATAAAGGTTGGAAAAGCCCTCTGAGACAATCCAGATAAACCCCCAACCCTGCCAAAGCCACCACTGCCCATGTCCCCAGGATCCTGATTTATCCATCAGCACATTAAAATGGAGTTGGATAATTTGTGTGAACCAACACATCTTTCACCCCATCAGTGAGACTGCCTGGGATACACAGCAAAACTGCTCTGTGTTTTATCCACCCCCACTATTCCAGCACCTTGCAGCTCTTTATTCCCATGCAAAGGCCCAGGTTTCCCTCTAGTGGCACAGAAGCCAAAATCCAGCTCCCAAAATTACACCTGGCAGGAAAAGGCCTAAGCAAGCTCTTTCCCTTCTTGCTGCCCTGGGAAATGCCGTGGCATTAAGTGACAGGAGGAGCGCACAGGACACCCAGCAGCTCCTGTGACTGCACATGGGATGAACTTGGATTTACTGGCAGGGAAAAGCCTGTGGAGGGTTGGAATTTGTGTGTAATTCAGTGCATGTGAAGTAGACAGAAGAATCAAATTAAATTAAATTAAGCAGGGGAGGAGGGTCATTCATGCAATGTTTATGTACATAAAGTGAAGCACATTCTATTAAATGAAATATAAAATAATGCATAAAGGGCACAGGGGCAAGGACAGCCACACCAAGCCCACTCTTGGGGGGCTCACCTGCTCCCAGGGCTTTCCTGTAACATCTGCACCATGTCTGGGACAAACTCAATCACCAGTTACTGACCAGCCAGGATTGCTCAGGGCTCAGGGATCACCCCAGCCAGGATCAGCAGGGGTTGGCTGCCAGAGGATTCAGAGGTGCAAAATGTCACCAAAGGTGGGTGCTGAGCACCTTTGCACTGGGGCAGGGACTGGGGAAAGGTCATTTGATAAGGGAGGCTTTGCTGGGGTCACTGATCATTACAAATCCCTCAGGCCATCGACTCCCTCCCCACAATTGGATAACAACACCAGGTCTCCTCCTGGAAGCTGATTGAACTTGTTTTTGGAATCTTTTTCTCCAGGTAAGCCCTGCCAGTGCACAATCAGCCTGGCAGCTGGAAGCACTTCTCTACAATCTGCTGGATATGTCCCTCACTGGCACAGCAAAGAGATCATCATCCTCTTCCTGGCAACCCCTCACTAAAAAATCCTTTGGCATTAGGCTCAGAGTGCCCCCTCTGCTCCAGCAAACAGCCCCAATGCTCTGAGCCTTTCCTTGTGTTTCCTGGATCTCTTATTCCCCATGGCAGGTGGAGGCTGGTGAGGGAATCTCCCTCTCCCAGCAGCCAGCCTGGCACTGACAGGAATATTTCCTACCCCAGGTCTGCTTTTACTGTCCTGCACTTCACACACGTAAGGACAGAGTTAAAACTCTTAATTAACGGTTGACTTTTATGATAGAAAGACAAATGAGACTGTTCTGAGAGGGCTTAAATTCATTAAACACTGCAGAGCCACAGCTTCTCCCTTGGCTTAATCCCTTGGTCCCTGAGTGATCCCCTTAATTCCTCTCCCTGACTGAGCTGTGCCATCTTTTTGGGGAGATGAAGCCTTCTTCACCTGGAGTCTTCCCCAAGCCTGGGACCAGGGGTAGAGTTAGAGCCAGACTCCCAGCTCCTCACTCTGACACAAACCCAGCCTTTCTCCAAGCTATAATGTTATATTTAGACATTCAGGAAAGAAAAAGTATTTGTGGGGGGAACCCACCATGGAAAGGCCAAAGAGAACAGTAATTCCCTGTCCCCATCCCCTGCTCCACCCTTGGGTCAGGCTTCTCCAAGGTCCAGGTGCCCTCTCCTCCCCCCTCTTCTCCTTTCCTTCCCGTTCCTCTCCCAGGTCTTTGTCCCCGTTCAGGGGGCAGATAAAACCAATGTCCCCTCTGTGGGGCTGTGCTAAGCTGCAAGCTTCCTTTTCCAGCTTTGCAGGAATTTCTGACAGCGAGCAGCTGGTGACAGGCATCTCCTTCTGCTCCTTTTCTCTGCTCAGTTAAGAAGAAACTCAGCCTGAAATCCCGGGGAAGAAATGGAGTAAAACCACTTTACATTTCATCTGTGACTCTCCTTTATAAAGCAGAATCGCATTTCCTTAACTCCTGCCCTCAGGAAAGCTCCAGGGTGCTGTCCCTACACGTCGGCCATCAGAGGGTGCCAAGAGCCCTGGAAAACCCCACTGAGCAGCTGCCAAAAGCTGGCACTTTGTGCCGAGGATGACTCCGGGGCAGGCAGCCGCTGCTGGGAGTGACATTTGGTAATGCCAGGACAAATGGAGCCCAAGAAAAATAAACAGACCCCAAGTGTGTTATTGGTCATACAAGGAGTGCTGCTCCCACTGCAAAACGCTTTGTTTCTATTAAGAATTAATTAAAAATCCGAGTTTGGGTGTTGCTGTAGAGATTGCAGAGGGAAAGAAAGATATTTGGCACCATCTCAACAGCACAAGTGCACTCACATATGAATCACTCCAGAATGAAGAGACTGCTCTGTTCCTACCACAGCTGAAAAGAAAAGTTGGGTGGCAGAGGAAGGGGCTGGCAGGGCTGGGAATGAAACTCCAGGTTTGTCCCACTGGCAGGGCCTGAGCCTTCCTTTCCAGGGAAGCTCACACCAGCCACCAGGATTGGGCAACTTTCTGTTCTAAGGTCAGCCCCTCAGAGCATGCCCAAATCTGCATTTTACCTCTGCTCTCCTGCCCTTGCATCAGGGAAAAGGGTAGGGATTCCAGCAGCATTGCCTTCAACACTCCAGGATTTCTGGCCCCAGACTGCTGAGATAGAGCTCCTGGCCCTTGGTGCTCTTGGAAATCTGCACCTGAACCCAAAAAATACTTTTCAATATCCAAGCTCTGTCCAACCTGGCCTTGGACACATCCAGGGGTCCAGGGGCAGCCACAGCTTCCCTGGAAAACCTGTGCCAGGGCCTCAGCAGCCTCACGGGGAGGAATTCCTTCCCTACAGAATGACCTCAGCCATTCCCACTGGAATCTCCCACACCCAGACCAGATCCTCTCTGAGGGCTGGTGCCCCAGCTCAGGCTTAATCTCCTGATTTTCACTTACAATAAACTCACTTTAAAATGGAGAAATGATGTTTTTCTGGATAGCTGGATGTGTTTGTCCTCTACCCATCACATCTGCTGTTTATTTTGTTACTCTGTAACTTGTACTATGAATATGTGCTATAAGTGTACATGTTACACTTTTATTACTTCAAAATTCTTTGAACTTCTACTTGATATCTAAGCAATCTCTGTTTCTAAAATACATTCCAGCTTTTCATCTGAAGCATTAATCAATATTTTGCCCAGCTCATGATCATGACAGGATGCATTTCTCAATCCTGGTGAGCTCACATTTGGAATAACACGTGGAGAGCAGCTCTCCAGCCCAGCTCCCTGTCCCAAACCTTGCTCTGACAAAGGGCAGGGGACATTTCTGCCCAGCCCCAGCTGAGGTGTCTGCTCATGCACAGTCATTGTCCCAGCAAATTACAGCTAAACCCCTGGCAGGATGAATTTCAACTCTGCCTGCTGGATTTGCAGAGATTAACTGCAAAGCACCTTAGCTCTTGCTCTGAGCTGGAGTTTCATGAGTGCAGAGTTTAAAATTCCAAAGGGGCACTGAAACTGGACAAGCTGACCACTTAATCACCTTCCACTGTAAACTGACATAAGCCAATTAACTTTACAGGCAAAAAAGAGCCTAAGCTGGTGTAAAAAGAGGCTGTGAGAGCTGCTGCAGCTGCTGTCTTCTAAAATCCACATCATCTGCAGCCAGGAAATAGTTACAAGTGGTATTGATTTCCTCACTTTAGATATCACATCTCAATTTCCCCTTCTGCCTCTGAGAAAAACAGTAACATAAGGAAATCAGAAATGGAGGGTTTTCCTCCTGGCCTGGAGGATCCAGCATCACCACATCTAACCATGGTTGCTTTTTTTGGAAGGGCTTTCTTTATGAACACTTTATTTTGATGATTTTAATCCCAGGAGCTTGTACTGAAAGGGAAGATCTCAGTGGGAACTGGTCTGGGAGCTGTGACAGAACAGCACAAATTAAAAAGGAGCTACCAAAGGAGAGCAGTGACAAATAAATGCAACAGGTTTGAACACTTGGTCTCCTTGGCTAACTGAGGGGGGAGAAAGGTTAAAGCAGCCAAGGCAGGAACCCAAACTTCCTGGGGGAGAGAGCAGCATTTCTAATAAAGCCCTGTTTGTCCTGCAGCTATAAAACAAAAGCAGGCACTATTTAACATGCAAGGCACAGCCTAGCACTCCAAACACCTTCCAGCAACGTGCCTGAGTGTGGCAACTTGGAGAAGTGTTCAGTTAGGAAGGAGCCAAGGGCACAGCAAATTTGGGGGACAGCAGGTGAAAATGTCACTGGATCAGCCTGGTGCTACTTCTGTGATCACACCTGGATTTACAGTTTCTGTCATTTTTGACAGAAAGTTATTGCACAGCCACAATTCTGCTGCCCAGTGATGCTCCAACAGGACCTGTGAAAATCTGATTTGTGTGATTAAAGAGTCAGGCTCCCCATGTGGGAATAAGATCAAGGAAAGCTGGCACAGACCAAAACAAAGTTGGTAGGCTACACTGGATGCCAAGTGGGAGTGGCAAACAATCTGAATTTCAGTTTACTTACAGAAATGCAAACTTTAAAATAAGATAAACACCCCTTAATCTCATGACTACAAACTGACTAGTTGCTACTTAAAAATAAATACTTAGTTCCATATTAACCATTCCAGGTGGGGACAAAATTCAAGCTAATTTTAGTATCCTTTCCTTTTATGCTGTAAGACTAAAGACCATCAGTTGTGGTCCTCAGGTCTGTCCTGTGCCTGGAGAGCACCATTCAACCAGATCTTAACATGACATGATTTTAAAGCACTCATCAACCATCTCTTAATCCAGAAATTCACTTTTCCAGCAGTTTGTTTAGTATTATACAGCTTTTCTCAGCATGAGGCCCTGAGTTTTCTTTCCCCCCCCAGAGCTGCTGCTGGAATCAGGGGATGTTTGAGTCCCAGCACTTGGACAAACCCACAGCTGCAGGGACAAGTTTCCATGTGCTGCTCCCTGTTCTGCAGGGCACTTTCTTACCATGAATGAAGTTGTCCATCCTTCTCTTTGAAGGGCAGGGAACTTCCAGTCACTTCATATTTACTATGAAGAAAGAGGATTTTCAGAGACTGTTACTTAACTACTCTGTGGTAACCACCAGGGAACTGACATTTGCAATTACAGAGAAACCCCACAAACCAAGCATCCCTCAAACACTCCAAAACAAGGCAAACACATCAAAATTTATTGAAAAATGATGTTTTGCATATGCTAAAGGAACCCTCTGGTTTTAGCCACCTCATTTCTTTGGGACCAGAGAGTTTTGTTTCTCGAGTTTGACAATGCAGTTCCTGTACTGCCTTGTTTAGGCCAGAGCTGCTAAAATGTAGCAAATATCTGTAATCAGGTTTCCAGTGGTTTTGCCCTCTGCTGCTCACCCCATTGTACCTCTGGTTACTTACCCAGGCTTTACCTGCTGCTCATTTATTAACCCACATATTCTTCCACACGTTTCCTTCCTCCACCTCCTATTTTTCCTGCTTTTTCCTGAACAGTTTCTGACTTTAGGGCCAATTCTGTCCCAGCACTTGGAATTCAGGTGGACAAAGTGCTCCGAGGCAAATTCCTGCTGGCAAGGGCAGCCCTTGGGGAGCCTCTGCTGCAGCTCTGGCAGCTCTGCACGTACGTGAGTGACTGCACGATGCAGGGGAGGATCCAAGACATTCCCGGCCCTCCACGCTTCCCAAAACACCTCCTCAGGCCCCAGCAGGGCTCTACCCCAGGCCTCTGCTCTCTGGGATGGAGCTGGAGTGTAAATGATGGAGAAGTCGGTGCCTGGAATGCTGCCACATCCCACCAGGCCCAGGGTGCACATCCAAAAACCTGCACAAAGTCACATTTCATCCCAGGGAACAAGTTTGTCCCACTCTGCTGATTGCCAGTGATGCACAGAGATCCTGCCTGTGTGTACACTCAGGCAGGAATGCTGCATATTCCAACCCCCTCCCAGGAGAAATAAATAAACCTGCTGCTTTTCCATCAGGGAAGGCTGCTCTGTCCATCACTTCCAGAGATGCACACAGCATCCAGGGATGCTGGGCTATGGAATTGAAGTTGAGCAGCTGCCACACATCACAAAAGATAAATTTCTACATTCTACATTTCTTTAAAAAGAATCCAAGCCAGTTATTTGCTTCTTTGTGCCCTAAGAAGGCAGCAATCCCAAATGATTATTTTTTTTTCCCTAAGAAGCCAGATATTTACAGGCATTGGGGCACCTGGGAATTTGAAACAGGTAACTCTGAGGTTCTACCCTAAGCACCAACACCCTCAGCCCTCTCTCCTTTGTGGTCCATGAGGAAGAATGTTTTCTGCTGGTGTTGGTGGCCCAGGAGAAGGGGATCGTTTTCCTTTGGAAAAGAGTAAATGTAAGAAAAAGCTTCCCTTTGCTTGACTTCAGCACCTCTCCCCACCAACATCACATTCCCTGCTGGGATTTCCCTTGGGCCGCCGAGTGACAGGAGCAGGATGAACCCACGGAGGAATCCCAGTGAGATTTCATCCCAGTGAGATGCATTCCAGTGCTGTGGAAGGGAGCGCTGCTCCCTCCCAACACCTCACCCTGCCGCTGGTTCGCGTTTTAGTTGGAAAACCCAACCACAGCCAGAAGGAAGAAGAAGGAATCAGAGGAAAGTCGTGTTTGCTTCCACACCTCCGCCCTGGCCAATGTCCGCTGGCTCAGGCCGGCAGGGAGAGGCTGCCGGGGGGGTTTTCCTCTCTGTCCCACGAGCTGTCCCAGGGCAGCCCTGTCAGCTCATGTCACTCCCCGCGTTCCTTCCACGCCTCGGACACGCCGAGCGCCAGCGATTTGCGCCAGCGATTTCCGCCGGGGCTGCGCGGCCGCGCTGAGGGCGGGCGGGCCGGGAGGGCATCCCGGAGCCCCGGAGCTTTAGCTCGGTGCTTACCCCGTTAGCGGCGGCGATGCGGACGATCAGCTGGATGGCGTCTCTCATGTAGAAGCGGCCGTCACCCCCCACCACCAGCGTGGCGTCCTGGCGCTCGGCGGGCGGCACGGTGGCCAGAATGCTCTGGATGAAGTTCTCGGTGTAGTTGGCATTGCTCTGGAATACCGTGACCCGTTTGCGCAGCCCGCTGGTGCCCGGCTTCTGGTCGCCGTAAGGCTTGGTCTGCACGGTCACGATCCGCACCATGGCCGGCTCCGAGAGAGTTCCGGGAGCCGGGGGGGGACCGCGGCCGCCTCGGCCCCGCCGCCGCCACCGCCCCGCGACCGCCCCTTAAAGGCACCGCCCGGTTCCCCGCCAGGCACGAACCAGCGCACGGGCGACAGCATCTCTGTGCTGGCCTGTCCTGCTCTCTCCTGTTCTGTCCTCTCCTGTCCTTTTCTGTCTCCTCTCCTGTTCTGTCCTCTCCTGTCCTGCCACAGCCCCGAGTGCCTCCATGTCCTGGTGCTCTGCATGATCCGAGCCACTGTCATGAAATCATGGAATGGTTTAGGTTTAGGTTTAGGTTTAGGTTTAGGTTTAGGTTTAGGTTTAGGTTTAGGTTTAGGTGAGAGCTTTAAAGATTTTTCAAGTCCACCCGTTCCCCAGCAGTGCCAAGGTCACTGCTTAACCCACGTCCCCAAGTGCCACATCCACGTGGATTTTAAATCCATGGAGGGATGGGGATTCCACCACAGCCCTGGGCAGTTGTGCCAGGATTGGACACTTTCCATCAAGAATTTTCTCTGAGATCCAGTTCAAACCTTCTCTGGCACAACCTGAAGCCCTTTTTCCTCCTCCTGTCCCTGTTCCCTGGGAGCAGAGCCTGAGCCCCTCAGCTGTCCCCTCCTGTCAGGGACTTGTGCAGAGCCACAAGGTCCCCCCTGAGCCTCCTTTTCTCCAGGTGAGCCCCCCCGAGCTGTCCCTGGTGACCCTTCCTGTCCCTGTGGCCACCAGCAGGATGTCCCCACAGGCCTTACAGACAGGCCCTGGCTTCAAGTGACCACCCCACAGAAGCAGGAGCCCCCCAGAGCCCCAGAAACAGGGGCAGGGAAGGTCAGCACTAGCAAAACCTTGAAGAAGCTGGGTTTTGTTATAGCTCTAGTTCTCAAAAGAAAGGTAACGTTCCAGAAGTCAAAATTCATCTTACAGAGATTTTTTTTTTCTCCTAAATGTCTCCCCTCAAAGAAAATAAGCTGGTACCTGTGTTCAACCTCAAAAAGAGAAGCTGGAATTTTTGTGTCTTGGTGGTACCTGGATTATGGAACAAACTGAAAAAGACTCTGCAGATACAACCAAGATTTCTAATCTCACCTCCTCCAGGGCAGGAGAGGTAGAACCTGCCATGGAGAGTTTGCCTATGTCCCCACTTTAAAAACTGGATAATTAAACCCTTCCTAGCAGCAGAAGGATCAGAAAATAAATGAGGTTCCCTGAGCTGTGCCATGTTTCTTACCTGCAGCAAGCCCAACTCTTTCCACGTGCAGTGATTTCTCAGCTAAGCCCTTCTTTCAGCTTTAACCTTTCCTTTCCTAAAATTGCAGAGAGAGTTGCTTATGAATTCCTGCCACATCTAAAAAGGCTGATTTTACAAACAAAAGAAATGTAAATAATGGACTGCTCACTTTGTAATGTCTATTCCAGACAGTGTCTCATCATTTCCCAACTCCTCTTTAGACATGGAGCTGGGAATTTCTGCTTTACCCACACCTTGCCTGAGGCAGCATTTGCAGAGCTCAGCCAGAGCTAAAACTCACCAAATATTTTTGGGGCCTCAACTTCTTTTAGACAGTTCTGAAAATGGAAACGATACCTGAGGTACTTGCTAAGGAAAAAACATGGAAAACTCAAAGTTCACCAGGAATCCTGCCTGGGTGTGTAAATCAGAGCCCAGCTCTCATTTTGTCACTGACATTTACTTGCCCAGTGTAAGATTACAGCAGGGTAACAGCAGAGAGCAGGAGTTGGGGCAGATAAAAATAACTTTGCAACACTGCTTGCTGCCCTTACACATGAGGTCACAAACATTTAATGGCTATTTTAAACTCCAACAATTTTGAAGCATCCAGTGGCCAGGGTCATCCTTTTTTTTTCTGCATTAACAGATATTTAGAGGAGCCAGAAAAATAGAATAAGCTGAATGCTTTTAGTACCTCAAAGCTGGTTTTTATTTGCAACCTAAACTTAGAGCACTTCAGTCTTATTTCAGCTGCCCTGGGAATAATTAATTGCTGTGAACAGTCAAGAGCTCAAGACAAATCTTCATTTTTCTCAAATGATGTTATTTCCTTATTGCATATGGAAAGACAGATTTATTTTATATAAAAGACTATAAAATCAGGCAGAACTACAGAACAAGGGTAAAATGAAGATTATCAGCAAATGACCAAAGAAAAAAAAAGAGAAAGAAACAAACCCTTTATCAAGTGACAAAATGAAATGAGCCTCATCCCTTTATACTTCTCACATCAAAACCACAGGAATGTTTAATTAGAAACCCATTACACCAAGTTTTTCCTCAGTGAAGCAGTTCCAGCCTGTGATGGAATTACAATCCATGGTATGGAAAATAAGTACATATTCAGGGAAATGATCCTTTATAAAGCACAATTATATTACAACTGGCAGCTGGATTACTGGACAGCACTAATTTTTATTGTGCCTCAGTGTTTTCATGCCCAAATCATGAAGAAATACAAATGCATGCCAGCTTTTTGAGAAGGACAAGAACTATAAATTGTCTCAAAGCTGCCCAAAGTTAATCCTGGTTCAGTGTGGCTGCTCCCTGCCCTGGCACTGAGAGGTTTAACATACAAGGGAGTGCACACAGCTGTAAATCCACTCTTCCTGCTCATTCAGGGCCATCACGTGCTGGGAGACCTGGCACAAGAGAAAGCAGAGGTGAAAGAGAGTTCTCTGTATTGGAGAGCTGTTCCCCAACGTGCTGTGTGAGCAAAATGTTCAGTACTTGTGTCACTAAAGGATGAATATTCATCATCTACACTGATAGATATTCAAAAACTACTCCTGAATTTAACAGCAAAATCACTCTTCAATTTAACAGCAAAATATCCAGAAGGTCTGAGCCTACAGTTTATACTGAATGAAGCCTAAATTCAAATTAAAAATCACTTTACAGGGTGAGGCAATGGATATCTGAAGTGTCAGCAGCAATTTAAATAGGCCCCAGCCCTTCCTGTGTCATAGGACTGCTCTGTTTACAACAGGCTTGAATGAATCCACCCTGGAAAGCTGGGAAATATAAAACAGCTTGGATGTCTCTGCTTTTAAACAAAGAGGGTGTACTTTTAGAAAAATAAAACCAGGGGGTTATTCAGAAATAAACGAAGAAAAACATCATCTGCATTTGTAATGCATTTTCCATCACATTCCATCCCTCAGAACCCTCCTTTGGAATTGTCACTAAATTCTGCAGGAGGGCTCAGCAATCAAATTGTCTCATGGTTAAACACGAGCCCTAAATCAAGTTTAACAAAAGTTAACCACCAGCAAATCACAGTGTGCACAAGGACTGCAATACATTTATTTCTCTTTCTGATTACTGCATGCTTGGTCTGTTCTCACAGGCATCAATTTGTGGGATTAAAAATTGCTAAGTGAAAAAAAAAAATGCAGCCTCAAAAAACCAGTATTAAAAATATTAGTGAATGGTGCATGTATAGAATGGACAAGTGAAACAGGTCCAGGTATGAAAAACTGAATTTTTATATGAATTTTTATGGATTTTTATAACAAACTGCATAGGAAAACAGGGATGCATCAAGTGTATGATCAGCTTTGAAATAACAAAAAGTGCATCTGATTTGTTCTGGTCAGAAGATGCCACTACCCACATACTCTTTATAATGATAAAAGCCCTACAAAAAGAAAATTTAAAGATGCCACATGATTTTCTCTAGAGCAGGCTGAGCAATAAAAAACCCCCTTACCATCATGGATTTTGGAGCCACTTCCACAGCAAAAACTGTCAGTCCCCTGTTGTTTAGGCAGTTCTTACTCTGCTCATTGTTGACATGAATTATCACTTTGTTTTCAGACTGAAGGTGAAAAAACATGAAGGAAACATTAGATTTTACTGGTTAAGGGTCTGTTCTTTTAGATTTTACTGGTTAAGGGTCTGTTCTTTGTGGAACAACTGCACAACTGCCTTTGACCTTGCTGTTTTAGGGATGGAAATGCTTTATGGATACTCTGAAGAGTAAGAGACTCTTTGAAGAGTAACAGATACTCCTTGAAGAGTAACAGTTTCAGATGTACCTCAGCACCACAGTCATGGTCAAAAGTCATGGAAGACTCCTTGTAACAACACAAAGGTTGTGAAGATACAAGGTGGCCTTGCTGGAGCTCACAGCACTGGCCTCAGCTTGTCCAGAACCCCCCGTGGAGTTTCCAGCATTCCCACCCAGCTTGGTGAGATCTCCAAACCAAAAGCCAAGTGGTATAAACAGAGTGGGCAGAGATAAACTGGAGCAGGGAGCATCCAGTTGTCTCAGTGCAGCCCTGATCTCCTCCTCTGACATATCCCCAAACATATAAATAACTCTGGAATATCCACCCTAAAGGGCGAAGTGCAAAGCCAAATCCAGAGTTCCAGGAGCCTCAGCATCCAATCCTAATATTAGTCCTCCAAGCCACCCCCTTTTGCATGGCTGGGCATTTAAAAATACATTTCTTGCTGTGATCTTTTAAGATTTAAAGCATCTGAAGTTTAGCATCTTACTGTGCTGTGTTTATTTACTCAGTTCCTGGTAGAAAGGAAACGGAGAACATTCATTGGGATCTATGGAAAAAGGTTTAAAATCTCATCAACCGCTTCTACTTGGATTTACAACTTTCATCTTGAATTATTAATAAAGCACAGCTGAAAGAATAGTCAGGTAAAAACTCATCCATAACACACTCCTAAAAATCACTGCTCTTTGACTTTTGTATGGACACAGAAAATATTCAGTAGTGTAAATGCTGTGATCTTTGCTCCTGCTCTAATTGCATTTCCTGCTGTGTTTGTTTCCTCATATGATGATGAGATTGTGTCAAAACGTTGAAAAATTGGGCTGTGAACACAAAAATATTCAGTTTCTGTATGGTAGCTACAGCTGCTTGCCCCATTATAACAATCTGCCCCTTCCAAGAACACTGGCCCAGGCTCTTCTGAAGTCACAAAAAGCACATCAGGCGATGTTTTTTTAATGAAACAGACACAAAAAGCTGATTTCAGGAAAAGCAATTCTCAAATCTGACCCAAGGGAGGAGAAGGAACAATAACAGACATTAACACAAAGTACAATCTGGAAGTTTCAGGCCATACCTTATTGTCAATCACAGAGGTGATCCTGCTGCCTGATCTGTGGGTGTAGATGAAGATGTTCTCAGAGCCATCCAGCACTTTGGCCTCTCCTTTGTTAAGCACAGAGCTGCAGACAGCCCTGCTGAGCTGGGAGCCCCCTGCCTCCAGAGAAATGGCTTTAATCCTGGGTTTGCACCTCTCTGCACACATGGCAATGACAAAGGGGCAGGCCTGCAGTGAAGATGAGTTTTAGCAACACTCAAGCTGCAGTTTTTCCCCTCAGATTTTTACCCACAGCTCCTAAGTATTTTCATATTTGAACTAGAATGACACAGATGTAAATATTTCCCCAAATATTAAATATTATAAACTCTGAGCTGTGGCAATCTTTTACACCAAATAAAAACCCAGGACAACTGGCTTTTTTCATGCCATTCCCAGTACACCTGACATAGTTCCAACACAGCAAACCCTTCCCTGGACAGCAAAATGTCCAGGAATGAAGATGAAATCTGAATGTATTCCAGTGTCTGAAACAAACCTGTCACACTGTTGCTGTTTGTGCCCCTGCAGACAGATTTAACACCTCTGCAATGTTGCATTTTTGAGCACTCTGGGAGTAACTTGGTTACATTTTACTCCTGGTGTAACAACCAGGGGTTTGTACTTTCTTAGACTGGGTCACAGCACCTCAATTCCTTTCTAAAGGCTGTTGGAATCCACCAGGATTTCTCAAGTTCTGTCTCAGTCCTCCCAAAACATCAATCTTCAATGTTTGAAATCAAGGAATTGAAGGGTTAAGTGAGAGACACGAATCAACAGCTGGAGATTTTTAGATTAATTACTGAAGAATTTGAGAGCTGTGCTGTCCTTTGGAAAGCAAAGGCTGGAGCCAGAAATCACAGCTGGAACAAGGCACAAAACACCTTCCTGAAATTCCTAACTGGAGAAAAAAACCTCCCCAAAATGCTCTTTCTTGGAGGAGGGCTCTCTCTTGTGGCTGAAATGCAGAAAAACAGCCTTGTAGGAGCTCTGGCAACCACAAGTCAGAGGAAAAGGAGCTGCTCATGCTTAAATCCCTCAGCACCATCCCAAAATTTTCACTGAGAGACAACTGATGTCTCTCATACTGACTATTCTTAGGTTTTTGTATATTTAATATACTGATTACCTTGACCTGTTTAACAGAGTTAAATAATATTATCAGACTGTCATCCTAAAAAATGTGCTTTTCCTGGGAATTAAATGATTTAATGATCTGTATATTTAATGCTTTGATTTTTCATATTTTTTTCCTTTTCATAAAAGAGATCCCCTCTCTTTAGAAAGAATTATTAACATCAGAAATATGCAATATGTATTTCAGAATATAAAACTAAATAAATAATAAATAAATTAATTAATTAAATAAAACTAAATAAATAATTTTGAATTTCTGTGCACTTACTTTCTGTAAGTGCACAGAAACTTCAGAGAAATAATCCCTGGTCCTGCAGAGTAAACAAGGTGTGACCCAAACCCAAAAATTTTAATGAAGCCTTGAAATTTTATGTTGAAGCTCTTCAGACACTGTTGTGAAAGGCAACAATAACAGCAATAGTTATGTCTGGAAACTAGGAATTCTGAATCATGTGGAAAAAAAATTCTATTGTGGTTTGGGCCACAAAATTGACTTTTTTAAGGAGAAAAAAGTCCCATTTTTGCCAAATTTGCTGACAAATCACAGTTTACCATCCTTATCTTCCTATCACTCCCTACCAACAGACTAAATGGATTCTTTTAACAGACACAATCCAAAATTCCTTCCTCTCTAACCCCATAACACCCTGGCTTTCTCTAAAGCAAAGGAAAAGTTCTTTTTTCAAAGATCCAAGTGCCACCCTAAGAATCAGGACAATGCCAGTGGCAGGGGAAGCCCTGGAGGGTGGCAGAGGGTCCCTGCCCTCCTGCAATCACTTTGTGGCAGACACAAAACTTGCAGCAGTTCCATGGGCAGTGATTTTTGCTCTGTGGCTCTCTCCTACCTCTGTCATTTCTAAGGTTTTGTTGTAGCCCAGGGACAACAAAGTGACCCAAAGGTCCCAAGGATCCCCATCCCGGTCGTTGGCTTCCATGAGATTCAAATCCAGAAATCCTTGTCTTGTTAGTTCATTCTTCTTCATCTCAAAATTTTCTGTTTGAAAGGAATAAAAATAGCACTCAAAACTCCCTGCAAACACCTTTATCCTTCCAAAGCCAAAATCCCCACTCCTGTTGACAAGGTTGAAAAGATGTCAGAGCCAATTTAGAGCCTCAGCACCTCCAAATTATCCAAATTATTTGGGAAAGAATGTCCTTGACCAGGCAGAGCTCCCCTATGGATTTGGGATAATGCCTACAAACAGCTGGCTCCTTGTCTAACCCCAAAAAAGGGGGAGACTTCAAAACAAAAAATGAGTTTATATTGACTTTTTTTTTTCCCCTAAAAGATTGTGATTGAGCTTTGCAGAATGGGGTGTTTTAGGAATGGGAAATGAGAGCCAGCTGGAGCCTTGAGCACCTTGAATTGCTTCAGGTCCTTGATACAGAAATGATTTACTTAGTTCCTAAAAAGCAATAAAATTCCAGTAATCCTAACACCCCCCTCTAGAGAGAATATCATAGATCCACCACTCTAATGTCAGCAAACACATAATTGAAATGTCCTGGTGTCAGGAGCTTTTAAAAATGGTTTTCTCATCTTCATAACAATGCTAAATCTTTACTATATATTATTAAAAAGGGATTACCAATTTAATAAATCTATCCAGGGGTACAGATGCTGTAATGAATGGCTTGAACTTTGGTGTCAAGATTGATGATATTCGTGTGAACCCTCCCACTGATTGATGACCTGGTGAAACATTCTCCAGCTTCTCCTCTTTCCACTCTTATTTATTCACACATTTCCACCCCTCCTACTTGTATCACCCTGACAAAGCCAGCAAGTGTGGAAAAGCACATCCAGGGATGAAACAGAGGAGAAATTCAGCTCTAGAAATGTGTTTTTGTAGGAGCTTTCCACCAGTTAGGAAAAATTCTGATACCTCAGAGTGTTTTGGGAAGAGATAATTCATAGGGTTTGCCAGATTTAAAGTATTTTGGCCAATGTGCCCCAGCCTCCAAAGGAATTCTGTCAAACATGACATGGATATTCTAAAAGGAGACACTGGCAACCCACAAAAACTCTGGATGCCAATTTATAGCATCAGATCCACACTAATTAAATGTCCCTCTCCACACCTTGTGAGATAAAAAAGCAGCACCAGCCCAATCTGCACAAAGGAGATGGATTAAACAAATACCTGTGACAGCTTTCCTTCCCCATATGATCCAGGATTACAAACCCTGTAGGTTTTGGCAGCTACAGAACAATTAGGAAGGGGAAGAATGTTCTCAGCACAAGGTCAGTGGGCACACACAGCACAGTGAAGCAAAGCAAAGGACAGGAGACTGGAAAAAAAGAAAAAGAAAGGAGGAAGAGAGCAATATCATGGAATAGGTGCAGAATACCCAGTTCTATGCAGATTGGAAGTTAATTGATAGCCCTAATTAGCTGTTCAGTAATGTACTTACCCTTGCACACAGCCCAGGCTTCCTGATCACACTTCTCCCCACTAGTCCTCAGCTCAAAGAAGTTGTACTCCTCCAGACTCAGGAGGCCATTCCCATCCAAATCAATGGTCTCAAATATATCCAACAAAGTAGCTCTGAGGGATGAAAAATGCCAAACTATTTCCAAAGGCTTCCATTTCATTTCACTGGCTCATTTGATTTTATTTTTATTTAAAATAAACTTTACTTCATTGCCAAGAACTGTTCAGTCTGAGATTATTCTGTGCAAAAAGTACTTTGGGAACAGCCAGGTTTTAAAAACCCCACGTTTTAGCTGGAAAAGGAGATTTTTATTGCCATGTTTGGGATTCAAGCTCACCGGAATTCTTTGGTGAGAGCCAGCTCTCCATCTTCATCCCTCCACAGCAGTTTGGCTTCTCCAGGAATTTGGGTTTTGACCTTCCTCAGCCTGCAGCCAGTTGTGAAAGGGAGCAGCCAGTAAAGCCCAGCTCCAAGCTCCCCTCTCCAGCCAAACATCTGCTCTTAAAGGAAGACAGAAAAGTTTGGCAGAACTTCTCAAATGATGCCTTTCTTTGTTGCCAGTAATATTCATGCAAAAGTGATTAATTACTTGAAAACACTGGGAATGATGGGTTCTCTCCTTAAAAAAAAATTGGTTGTGTGATGCCACTTTAAAGATAAAAATATAGTGAATCTCTTAGAATAAAAGTTATAAAAACAAGACAGGAGAGAGATGAGGGAAGAAGGGGGAAAGAAGTTAATGCTCTCATTTCTGCCACAGGAAAAGAATATTCTGGGCACTATGAAGTTCAAAAGGCAAGGGGAAAGAAAATTAAAGGAAATTTAAACAAATTTTGCCACGGAAATTTTGTGTTTGAAGGTGCAGAAATACAACTGAGGTTTTACAGAGCAGCTGTAAATATACCCAGCAACTCAGCAGTTCAGGGTGCAGCTGGAATTCCTTCCAAACACATGGAATTCCCACCTCCAGCATTAACACACACACACAAAAAATAACAATTAAAATAGGAATACACCAAAAATCTCTAACCTCTTCATTTTGGAGTTCAGTAAAGCTCACAAGCTGTAGATTCTCTTGGGTTTCACTTTCCTTCAGAATAAACAAAGCTGTATCCACTGACAACCAGCAACAAGATTTTCCTAAAAAAGAAAAATATCCCCCCAAAAAATTCTTAATAAAGGCCCAAAATTGTTTTTCTTTGCATCTCAAAATAGATATTCCCCATGTATTTATTGATCCCTGCTGATGAAAAATGGAAAAAAAAATCTATTCTATGCTACTGGGATTTTCTTCCTGTTTAGGTCGAGCAGATAAATTGTTCCAAACCTTGTGATTGTCTTACAGATAATTAATAATTTTATCATTAAGAATTAGTGCTAAAATAGTTCTACCATTAAGGGTCAAGAATATCAAGGAATGGTTACACACCACACAAATCTGTTTAAAAAAAAAGCCAGCCTAGGTGACTTTGGGGTCATTTTGAAACAACTTTGGGGTTTAAAAGCTGCTGTTTTACAGGATTTGAAACAATTTGGGGTCAAATTTGAAACAATTTGGGGGTTTAAAAGCTGCTGTTTTACAGGTTTTGAAACAATTTGGGGTCAAATTTGAAACAATTCTGGGGTTTAAAAGCTGCTGTTTTATGGGATTAAAAAGGGAATAATCTACTTAGGGAAGAAAATCATTCCAATGCAGCAACTGGATGAAGCCCTGTGGTAAATCTCCAAGTCACCACCTCTTTTTAAGAAGAAAATGAAATCTAAACACACTCACCTCCTGCCTGGGGAACATTGAAAGGTTTGATGGTGACACAAACTGCAGATCTTTGGGGTAAGTGCAGCCTGTACTTGTGACTGACGATTTCCCCATCTTCCTCCAGGTAGAAGCAGCCTTTGGACTGTGCCCATTGCCATTCCTGGAAACCAAGCAAATATTAAATGTTTTCTTTATTCTGGATGAAGATAAAAGTGCCTTCTCTGAAATATTAATTAATATGATTATTTAATGAATTCTGTATAAAATATACAAGATAAAGCATCAATATACTTTTATTTAAAAAATACAAATGCCAAATAGTTCTTTTTGTGGATAATTGTTGCAAAGTAACATTGCTTCACTTGTGAAAAGCACAGAGATTACTCCAAGGCTCCTACACTTAAAAATTAAATTGGAATTGCCACAAAGATTCTGTTAATTATATTTGCAAACAGCTGACAGCGTGGAGTAATTTAAATACAAATATTATACACTTTGCAACTCCCTTTCTGCTGTTCTTTGGAGGTTTGGAAGTTTTTTTAACAATTAAGGTTTTGCTAAAATTCTAAAAGTCTTTCAAAGTAAATTGGCTGTGGAAAAGACAAAAGTTAATAAAGTTATTTAAAATAAAGTGGGATATCCAATCCCTGGCAGGCACTGCTATCCAAGTCCCTCCCCTCCTATAATTTCTCATAATCTTTTCATTGTGGCTGGAGAAGATTTTAGGGATAATCCTCATGGAAGTGCAGCTATTTCTGGACCATGGAGCCAGAGATCAATCCCTGGCCAACTTTTCTGGAGCAGAATAAACCTAATTAACAAATCCATCCAATAATTTTACAGACAATTATTTCATCTTTATCCACGAAAGCAGATTTGTAGTGACAGGACGGGGAAAAAGGGGACCAATCATAAAAAATAATTAGGAAAAAAGTGATCAGAGACAAAATATTCTCGGGATTTAATGGATTTAATGTTGCTCCAATTGGATATGGAGCAACAGCTGGGGTTGTGTCAGTCAAAAAGTGGAGAATGGGAGCTGGGATTAACATAAATCAGTGACAGAATTCCAATATGGAGTTCAGCCTCTTGGATCATTTCACTGCTGTTCCTAAACTGTTTATTCCAACACTTCCATGACACCTGACTTCATCTAAAAGGCAATTTTAAAAATGGACTTTTTTTTCTAAAAACTTGACACATCTGAAATAACTGGTTGTTTCCTCCAAGCTTGATACCTGCTAAAACTGCTGGACAAAAACCTTATCCTTTCCTTTTAGGAAATCAAATCCTGTTATTCTGGCAGGGAGCATGAGGTGGTGCTAGAAATCCTTAATTATCAAATTCCAAACAGGTATGTAAAATTGGGAAGCTAAAAGAGGATTTTCTGATTGGATTGTCCTCTGTCACTTCAAAGCAGAGCAGGAGTTGTTAAATAAGAGCTGAAGTGGGAAATGTTTCTGTTAGAAATGTTAATTGGAAAGAAATGTTAGGCACTACCTGCTGCTGGTCACTGCTACAGAAATTTAAGTTAATATTGAAAATATCCACACATTGATGTATAATTCCTAATAAACCAGCAGCGATTGAGAGGAATTTTTTTCATTTTAGACATTTCACCATGTTCTGACTTCCACTGTTTTCCTCTGTCAGAAATGTAAAGTCGGTGTTGCTCCAACATCCTGAGGGCAATATTTCCTTACTTACACAAAAAGACAGGTGAAGAGAAAAAGAAAAAATAAAATTCTTGGATAGAAGATGAATAAAAGGAATTTTTGGCTGGTAGATTCTGATTCACACCACAAATAAATCCCTGGGTATTTATTCATTGATTCTGGCAGAACTTGCATTGTGCAAAATTAAGTTAAAAAAAATTAACAGTTCTACTTACTTCCACCTCTCCATGTTTACTGATTGATTTCAGTGTTTGGAGGATGCCAAGCAATACTAATCAATATTTTTTTTTCTTTTCAGTCAGTTTTTACTGGCTTGTAGAAAGAAAAAAAGAATCCAATCTTGGGGAAATGTCTGCTGGTTTTCTCCACCCCACATCACGTTTGAACAAGGTGAGATTGCAGGTTAAATTGCATGGAGGTCCAGCTACCTAAACAGACTGCACAAAACCCCTGGGAGATGATGTTTTGAAATTTTAATATAGAACAAATGTCACTGTACAGCAATGGGGAAGATAGAAAGCACTTCAGGGTTCAATAACAAATCCAGAGTTGTTATTTGGAACAAAAATGCAGCTCCTGAGGACGATCAGTTCCCTTTTCCAGCAGCAGTTACACTGTGTGGTCAGAACCATATTTTCCCTTTTTATACAGAACTCTCCAGGTGCACATTTTTAATGTATCCCAGCAGTTCTCAGTTAATGTTTTATGTTTTTACAGCTATTATTTTCTGTTGAAAGAAAACTAGTAAAGGTTCAGTCAAGAAAGGGAAAACAAAGGGAAAAAGATCAATATTAACACTCTACAAATATTGACTTAGCAAAGTGACTTTGTTGTCTCTCTCCCCCAGGAATTTATATTGAATGAGTGATTTATTTAAAAGAAAATACTGATAGGACATATTAGTCTAACTAAAAATCAGTATTTTCAGGTTACAGCATCTATTTGCCAAGCAATGCCCAGGCAACTGAATATGCTCACAGATGTGTTATTTATTTCCAATTACCTTTCATGCAAAGGTTTATGATACACAATCTTTCAGACTACTTAAGCATTTAAAGTTCTCACCAACCTAATAAATTATTCAATTTGAAATTTCTCAAGAAGTCATTAACTGTTTTCTCCAACAGTGGTTTCATTTATAAAAAACCACATTTGGTTCTATTAAAGCTTCACACCTGAAAAATTATTTCCAATAACTTGCTGTCAGCAAAACCAACAGTATATAAAAATGTTCATAATAATATGTATCAAGACTCTCAGTAGTTTACAGCTGCCCTTGACAAACTGTTAATAAAACATAAGACACCATTTTTCTCTGATTTTAGCTCCTTTCAAATGCAATAACACAGGTGCCTAGAGGAAAACACCATCATTTCAGTGTGATACCTTCATTGTGTCAGGCTCAATAATTAACTTTGTGCTCCTGCTGCTGCTGGCACCCACAGTGACAGTGGTGGAGGTGGAAGCTTTGCTGCTTTGAGCTGATGAAGGCCTTGAAGGAGCTCTGCTGTCAACTATAAACAGAGATATTTAATTACAATTGCATTATTTCAACCCTCTCCTAATGCTGTTTATCCTAAACCTTGCATTTAGAAGCACAAAGAAAACTGGATGACAAGAACTCCATCACAGAACTTCCCTCCATCACTGGTGGGTCATTTTTGCACCTCTTTGATTTGAAGCAACTTGGAACAGCACAAAGTACATCCCAAAATTTCATACTTGGTGCCTCTGCAGTCTGTTCCCTGGGGAGGTTTTCCAGTTTGGGAAGGTTTGGAAGTGTCTTTGTAACTTCAGGAAGGACATTAAACTGTCCACAGCTTATTAATTGTGCTTGAAAAGCAGCCTCAGTAATTGAAACAACACACAGTTTATTGAGAAATGTTTAAGGTTTCATCTCTGATCTAGAAAAGAAATAAATATTTTGCCTATATTGCAACACCTGAACATTCCTTTTGTCTCTTCCCTCTGGACTGTGTCACATGAAAATCAACAAAACCCACCCTTAGGAATTCGAGAGTTTCACAGATGCAGCCACTTGAACATATTTTACTGACACAGTAGAAATTATATTCATCAATAAAATCTTTACTAATCTGTGAAAAATTAAACAAAAACTCAACTGCTCATTGAGCCAGAGCTTCATCTCCAACAGAGAGAAAACAAAACATATAAGAAACAGAACTACCTTTAGCCAGTTTGTGATCAGTTTTCCTGGAGAGCCTGGGGGATGGTTTGGACACTGGCAGTGTGATCCCTTCAGAGAAATTTCCAGTTTGGTTCCCAAAGTGCTGCTGCCTCAGTCGAGGGTCAGTTTCCAGCCTGGCCCTTGCAGCTTTGCAGCACTGCTCACTGGTGCTCAGGTACAGCTCACAGAACTGCAGAGAGAAGAAAAGAATATTTCACTTACCAAGTTACATTTCTCAAAAGGTTTTAAGGAGTAAAATGTAGCATTAGCACAGGAAGGCACAGCTCAGCAGATGGAATGCATTTCCTCTTCAAGCCAAATCTAATTTTCATTTTCATTAATCAGAACAACCACTCAAGTATCACAGTAAAATGCAGACATGATTCAACAAGGAAGTCCAAATACTGAACAAAAAAATTAAGTGTGACTTCCAACTTTTTCTTTATAGATATTGGAAGACTGATTTTTAACACAGGATTCTTACCAGTTTTCCTCCTATGAAACCATATTTATGTACAAATCTTCGTGGGCTGTTTATTCAGTCCAAAATTCAGCATCCTGGGGTAAGGTCATCACTAGTGCTCATATTGTCAATAAAACAAGAAAAAAAAATCACTCTTGGCCATACCTTGTTGTAGTCAAGTTTGCCATTGCAGTTAAAATCAGCTTGTTTAATAATGCTGGTCACCTCCTCCCAGGTCATTTTATCACCTCTCTGTAAGAAAAAAACAGCTCAGTTTGGGTTCCTGATCAAGAATCTTGTTCACCTACAGCACAGATTTTATAAACAAAGAAAGAGTCTTTTAATATTCTTTCAGAGAATCTTATCTTGCAATAGATTTCAACAGATTTTGATTTGAATCATGGAAACAGAGGTCAAAAATCATTAAAAATCATGTCTTTACAATGTTACTAAATATCAAAGAGATCAGTTTATGAAATTCTGAGGTGTCTCCTGGAAACCCAGCATGAAAATCTTCCATAAAATAGGGAATCCCAGCTCTCAGTACCATCTAATTTCCAAAATCTCTGCTAATTAAAGACGGATAATTAAGTTTCTAGCGATACTCACTGTTGTAAGAATTTTACAAAGTTCATCATGTAAAATATATCCAGCCTTATCTGTGTCTATTTTCCCAAATGCCTCAAGCAGTTCATTTTTTGTAGCTGGCTTTTCTTTTTTTAAAATAGCACAAAAATCATCAAAATTCAGTGAAGTGGTTTGTGAAGTCCAGTATTTGTTAATGATCTTCTGAGAAGGATTTCTTCCAGCCTGTTGAAGCACTGAACAATAAAACACAGTATTAAATATACATTCCAGCTGTTAGAAAAGGAGATTTCTCCAAACATCCTTGAGTCACTTTACATGTTCAGATTTTTTTAAAGCCAAATCACTCCAAGAGAAAAGTGGGTCTGAAGGACAGTTTTGGTTATGATCTAAATCAAAATATCCATGAACTCAAAGGCAGTCTGAAATGTAAAATTCAGCCTAATCCAGTCTTAGTATCAAGAATATATTATTTTTAACTCTGCACATTATTAGATCCTACTTTTAGTAAGACCAGCATCATCTTTGCACTTGCCAAGAACTGAGATCTAGAGCAGAATTTATCTGAGACAACATTTTATGTCACACCTGTAACATTTGAATGTATCAATTCAAATTATACAACATGAGTTTGAAAGGAAAAATGATAGCACACATGCAACCAGTGCCATGGATGTTATACCTTTGGAGAATTTGGCATTCTCCAAAATTCATTTGCTGGATCTCTTTGCCTCTTCAAGGCCTTTAGTGAAAACATCCCTTCAGTTTTCAGTGTGATGAAGGTATTATGCTAAATGGAAATTAAATTCAAATGCACAGTCTATCTGTAATGAGAGGGATGCTTTTATATCTTCCCAAATAATCTTGGAGGGAAGCACAGGAGATCCTCCATCTCTGCCTGGGCTGGCATTTGATTGTGAGCCAGCTGAGCAGTGCCCAGCCTGTGCTGGGAACTACTGAGGAGCATCTGTGAAATGAGGTGGTGGCACGGTGACAATGCTCAGTGGGACTCGTGTTACCAGCAAACCAAACAAACCAACAAACAAATAAACAAAAAACCAAACCAGGCACCTCTGCTGTTAATCCCTAAACAATGATTTATGCCCTGCCACCTCTGCTGGAGGAGGCAGAGCAGAGCAGGGCACACATCTTTCCCCAGCCATGGGGCAATGGTTTGGGGATTTCAGTGTCAAGGGCAGCCAGGGAAGGAAGGGCAGGGACTCTGTGGGTTTGTTTCCATGGATAGGAGAGTTCCCTGGAATGTCAGTGCAGCACATGATGATATTTGACAGATATTCTTCAAATACACAATCCTACATTTTATATCTCCAGGGAGATCAGCACTTGCCATTCCTTACATGCCTCCCAATTTTTAGTTGTGAAAGTTCAATCAGACTGCATCTTTTATTTTGACTTCTTTATGGTCTAAATCACCCCAGTAATATTACAACAGATAGAAAATTAAACTCCTATTTGGGGATAAGCAAAACTCCTACAAATAAAATTTCACAGGGCCAATCTCTAAAGTGAGCACTTTAGTTTGGAATATCAGCCAAACTTCATGAAGCAAGAGATGCTTAAACATTGGCACCACTTGTTTGAGAAATGCCAAAATTGACTTAAGAAGAAATATGAGTCTTCAATTCTCAATGCTTACAAATTCTAAAATAAATTTCTAAAGATCTGTGAAAGGATTGAGGGTCTAAACAACTAACTGCCCTCTCTAAGTTGACCTTGAAAGCAAAATGCCCAAACACTTGCTGTGTAGCCAAGTGGCATATGGATAGAGCTGAAAGCCAAAGCATTTATTAGTGAGATGGACATTTGTTCACACCACCCCTCTGTTAAAATCCAGATTATCCCAAACTATCATTAGGATGTCATAAAGGCCCTTTTATTGCAGCTGGGAAAGCCTGGAGAGCACCAAGTCACAAGCTGTAGGAATGTGCTTGTTAATATGTGGAATTTCATGTTCTGAAAGAAGCTACAATCAGTGCACTCATCTTTTACAGAGGTGGTTTCCACGAAAAACCTTTTAAAAAAGAACAAAAATGCTCTAAGAAAAAAAAAATCAACACCCAAACAGAGCACACAATCCTACAACTCCAAAGTTGCAAAGTTGGAATTGCATTTGCTTGAGAAATTTTATCTGGTGTAGTGAAACCTTCAAAACTGAGGTTATTTAGCACTCAGCCTTACCTTACTCTTTCCTCACCTTACCTGTCATATATTATTATGATATATTATTAAGATATATTATTAAGAAACCAACTTCCATTTTTCAGGTAAATTTTTCTCACTTCCCCTTGAAATTCTTGAAGTTTTCAAAACAAAGCCCCACAGCTTTCAGTTTCTACCAACAGCCTTATTTAGTGCAGCTGAAGCACTCAGAGGTTTTTGGGGCTTTTTTCTGTTGTACTGCTGACAACTCCACCACCACTTATACACAAATATAGTCTGGACAAAAAAAAAAAAGAGACCTTGAGATTCCAGTCTATGAAAGTGTAATTCAGGAGGAGATGAGATAAGGAGTAAGAATTCTCATGGAACACAGTTATGGTGGTTTTCTGTGCCAGGACAAAGGTCCACTCTAAACTGAACTGAGACTTTTCCTCCTGGTGATTTACAAATAAAATCTATAATAAAATAATCTACAATAAAATGCGTCTGGTTGGCATTCCCACTTCCACCAGGCATCCAAAACTACTCTCAATTCCTTAAACCAGTTACTGACTTTATGCCCACTGCAATCACCCCATGCAAGAGTTAGAGGGGAAAAAGATCCAGTCATTACCTAAACTGAGCTGTTCTTTTGATTTAATATTTTCTAAGCTGCTTTTTAAGACAGTCAGATAAGCTGCTCTGCAGTTCATGTAAAAAATGGCTTCTTCTGCATGCTGGGACTTCTTCCCTTGGGGATTTTCTGAGTGTGTGGCTCTCTGATTCCCAGGAGTGCTGGCCATCCTGTGGGGGATGAAATTCCAGTTAGAATTTGTAACTATGTTAATAATGCCTTTGGTTGTCCTCTGAAACACAGACAAGCTCCAATTATCCAAACATCCAGGTCATATCCTTTTTTTTCTCTAAATCAGGGATGGGAATAATTATTTACACTTGGAGGTAAGCACCATGAGATCCACGAGGAGAAAGAGTTTGAGCTCTACTTATTCAGTTTATCCTCCACTGGCAGTAAAAAGTTTAACTTCACTGTATTTTATAGTTTCAGGCATTTGATATTACAAGTGTTATAGAAATATTATGTAGTCTTGATTTTTGAAAGCACAAAAGCACATTTTCATGTTATCTGTGAAGCAAGGCTTTGCCATCCATGTTTTCTCTTTTTAGTTATATAACTCAACAAAACATAACTGCTCCCAATTGGAACCCTTAATCTAAAAAAAAAAAGCCAGGTTAAGCCCAGAATTCTATTTCTTAGAGTTACCTAAATATAAATAATAGAAATAAACATGCATAACTTTAAAAATAAGTGTGCATAAAACTTTGAGCAACTCAGGCCTTTTAAGTCCAAGGCCCATACAATTATAAAAGAATGGAAAAAAACCAGAAACACTTTTTTTTTTTCTCAATTATTAAAACAACTCAAAGCAGTAACTAATGCTGTTTGCTCAGCAATGGTCAGCAGACTCTGACAGCAGCTTTCTGCTTCCACCAGGGGTGATTAAGGTTTTTAGAAGGCCATCACAGAGGGGCACTAAATCCTGTTGTGCTGTTGCTTGAACAGCCTCTTGTATTATTTTACCCAACGTTGACTCCAGGAAATATATTCCAGTCTAATAAATGGATCATCTCAAGTTCAGCAACAAGACAACACCATCCCAGGGTCCCCTTCAGGACTCATTGGATTTTTACTCAGGAGGCCTCAATCACTGGCACCTTGTTGAGTTATACAGGTCTTTCACACTTGGGAAAGGCAGATAATCATTGCTTATCAAGGATGAAGTACCCAATTTGTAACACCCTGACACTTTAATATTACACAGGCACCAGCAGAACCCCACAGGGATCCCCTGGCACAGCCTGGCTCCTGCAAACGGGTGTCACTATAATTAAGCACCAGTGTTATACACATGGAATGGAACTGGGGGGGAAAGGCAAGGAGGAGAAGAAGAATAAATGTTAATTTTCCAGTAACCAGTTTAGAAAATGTGAACTCTTGTTTGTACTCCTTGGATTTCCCATTACTGAGATATTTCTTTTATGGGTCAGGAAGTGCTGCCAATCCATCGCTGGGAAACCCAGTGAGCAATGGTTCAGTGACAGCACTGCCAGCAGCCCCATGGCTTAGGCTGGGACATTTTTACTGGATAAATGACACTTCAGAAAAATAGACAGAGGGGAGCAATCCAGCCCAGGCTTCCAAACAGGGAGAGAGTAGGTTTAGATTAGAGACTGGGAAGAAATACCTCCCTGTGAGGGTGGGGAGGGCCTGGCACAGGGTGCCCAGAGAAGCTGTGGATCCCTGGAAGCGTCCAAGGCCAGGCTGAACGGGACAAGCTGGGACAGTGGAAAGTGTCCTTGCCCATGGGTGGAACTGGATGAGCATTAAAGTCCCTTCCAACACAAACCAGTGTTCTATTCTCAGCCCAGAGCACTGCGTGCCATGTCCAGTCCTTCCTTGGACACCTCCAGGGATGGGGACTCCATCCCTCCCTAGGCAGCCCCTTCCAATGTCTAATCACCCTTTCTGGGAAGAAATTCCTCCTGATGGCCAAAGCCAGACCCTCCATGGCAACACTGACCTTCATCCACACAGAACCCACATTCGCACAGGGAAGCTCTGCCCTGCTCCGGCCTCGTCCACCCGAAACGAGGAAACTTTTCCCGCATGGATCTCCGTCACCTCCCTCCCTAGTGGGCACAGGGGGCTTCAAGGGCTAAATTTGCCACCCACATAGATAGATAGATAGATAGATAAATAAATAAATAAATAAATAAATAAATAAATAAATAAATAAATAAATAAATATGCCCTTTGTCCAGCCCTGAGGGGAATCAGCCCTCCCTCAGCCCTGCTCGGCGATCCCTTGAGGGACTCCTGAGGTGCCTTTGGCCGATCCGAACCCGCCGCCCGAACATCACCGGCCCCGGCCCGGCTCCTACCGCGCACGGCGGGACCCGACGAGCCCACACCGACACCGGTCTCGATCTCGGTCTCGGCCCCGGGGCTCTCGGTCTCAGGGGTCTCGGTCTCAGTCTCGGGGATCTCGGGGCTCTCGGTCTCGGCTCCGGGGGTCTCGGTTTCCGCCCCGGGGTACTTGGTCTCGGCCCCTGAGGGTCTCGATCTCAGCCCTGAGGGTCTCGATCTCAGCCCTGAGGGTCTCGCTCTCGGCCCCGAGGCTCTCGGTCTCCGTGATCTCGGTCTCCGCCCCGGGGCTCTCGATCTCAGTCCCGGGGGTCTCGGTCTCGGTGATCTCGGTCTCGGCCCCGGGGCTCTCGGTCTCCGCGATCTCGGTCTCGGCCCCGGGGCTCTAGGTGTCGATGATCTCGGTCCCGGGGGTCTCTCTCTTGGCCCCACAGCCCAGCCGGGCTCCTCGGCCCCGCCCCGGCCCGGCCCGCCCTCAGCGCCGTTTCCAGCCGGCGGCGTTTGGCGGCAGCACGGCGGGATCTCCGAAGGGGAGGCGGCGGGAACGACTCCGGGATGTCGTAGGTGTCTGGAGAGCAGGACAGCGCTGCTCTCCCTCTCCTTTGCTCTCCCTCTCCTTTCTTCTTCCTCTCCTTTCTTCTCCCTCTCCGTCCGCTCTCCTTCCACTTCCTCTTCTCCCTCTCTCCTTTTCTTCCTCCTCTCCTTCCCCTGTTCTCTTCCCTCTCTCTCTCCTCTCCCTCCCCTCACGGCAGCGGGTCGGTTCCCGTCAGGGGAGCGCTTCTCCCGGCGGGCTGCGGCTCCCGAGCGCGTTCCGTGAGGGGAAAAGTGCGCTCAGACTGGGCCCGGGGAGAGGAGGAGCGGCAGGCGAGGGGCGGGATTTGTTTCCAAATGAAAACAGAGACCGGGAAATGCTGCCGGTGGTGGTTCCGTGGTTCCCGGGGCAGCGCTGCGGGCAGGGGTGGGTGTGCGGTGATGCTGTGGGTGATATTCTCTGTATTCTGCTTTTCTGAGGGGTCGGGGGCGGCTCTGGTCAGAGGTGCCCAGCGACAGGACGAAGAGCAATGGCGGTAAAACTAAAACACAACGAGATCTACTTCAATATCAAGAACAGTCCCTGTACACGGAGGGTGACAGAGCTCTGGAACAGCTGCCCTGGTGATACCTTGGGAAGGCTGAGCTGGAACAGAGACTGGACAGAGCTAGAGAATAAAGTAGATATTTATTAAAAGGCCTTAAAGGATACACTTTGGGCAGTGTATCCTAAGAGCCTGGCCAGGGCTACACCCAGGATGGATTTAAAATGGTCACAAAATGGACAAACGGTCACGAGGTCTCACACTTTTACAAATTTTGGTCCATTTGCCTATTGGGGTTTAATTGTCCAATTACAGCTTCAGATTATGAAGTCCTATCCTTCTTGTTTTCTCTCTTCAGTCCAGTGTTGTTTATGCTTTTGGGCCTGAATTAGTTTGTGCTTGGTCTCCAACGGGAAAAGGATTTGTTTTCTGTCCCTGCTCTGTGCAGAGCTGAGTGACACTGAATGTGGGCTCAGAGCTGCACCCCTGGGCAGCACAGAACCTGAAATACATGGAAGCTAAAACTAAAGGCATCATTTCCTCCCTCCCTCTCTGGAGAAATTCCAGAGCCTGTGTCACCTGCTCCGGGTGACCCTGCTTTGGCCAAGGGGGTTTGAACTGGATGATCTCCAGACATCCCTTCCAGTCCCAGAGATTGTAATTCTCTCTCTCTCTCTACATACCATGGATAACACCCGTGGGGCTGTGTGGGAGAGAGGGGAAAGAAGAAGGATCACAAGCTGATTCAGCTTGGAAGGGGCCACAGTGGGTCATCCAGTCCAGCATCCTCAAGCAGAGCCATCCCCTCCACATGGCACAGGCTGATATCCAGGCAGCTCTGGAATATCCCCAGTGAGGGACACTCCACACTCTCTCTGGACAATCTGCTCAGTCACTGCACAGGAAAAAAATTCTTCCTCATATCCAGGTGGAACCTCCTGGACATCATTTTCTGCCCACTGCATCTTGTCCCAGAGCTTGGTCCATCCTCTGACCCCTCCCTTAGCCACCACTGAAGGGATTGGCAAAAAAAAAAAACAAACAGGTTTTTGTATGAATTTCTAAAAGTGTGGCTTCAACAGAGTTTGATGGCAAGGTTCACTCTAATGCTGAATGCACAGATAGAGCATACACAAGAAAATGGGATTAGAATCAATTTAGAATGATTTACACAGAGAGCAGGGATGCAAAAGGGTCACGGGGACAAGGATATGGATACAAAAGATACAGGTGCAAAAGAGTTTAGCAGCACTTAATCACTGACTGATTTAATATTTATAAAGTGATTCAACAGGATTTACTACAATTACAGCAGTGACTAAATTATAGATTCTCACACACACACTCAGGTGCAGGGATGTGGGAAGGAATTGCAGGCCTGTGGAGATCAGGGCATGACACCCCCCAATGCCCATTTTCCATCAAGCTGTATCTCTTCTTCATTTTGTCTCCAGTGGGAATAAATCCTGCTCATTTTTTCTCCTGTATTTTGCAATTTATCAAGCAGTAAGTAATTGATCAAGTCATGTAAGTGCTGCTCATCGTGGACTTCTGGAGATCAATAAAGAAAGTTCTTTAAGCTGATAAATATTAGGCACAAAATAATCACTGCAGGTTGTACAGCTGACTGTAAACATGTGCCATCATACTCCACATGATTAAGAAAATAAATTAAGCCTTGTCAGGCTAATTCAGGGGCAGGAACCTCTGGTGAAATACTCTCACCACATGTGCCTCACCTTTCTGTCTCCTTTTCTTGTTCCACTCTGACATTTGGTTTTACACCATAGTCAAAGTGAGCCATATAAAAAAACAAATAAACCAAACTAAGAGCAGTGCTCTTTATATTGTTTCCTAAAATACTTTTCTTTGCACATACTGTTTTTTCATCACATTCTTCTTTTGGAAGATCTGAGAGAGGACAGTTCAGCCATCAGGGTTTTCATGTGAGATGTTGGGATGAATTTGGTTTCAGGGGTCTGTGTGTGGAGTTGGAGCACAAATTTTCAATAATTCTGATTTAACTTCTCATATTATGGCGTTGAAAAGACAATCAGTAAAAACAAGCCCCCAAACAAGCCAGGCTGTTGGGTGGCACAAGGCAAGGTTGACCTCCTAAAGATAAAATTCTGTCTTCCCATACAATATTCCAGCTCTTTCCAGCATTGAGGAGCTTGGGATGAGGCTCCATCTCTGCTCCCATAGCTCAGGGTGCTCTGTGCTGCTTTGTTGCTGTCCACAATATTTGACAGACTTCAAAGAACGTGGCTTTGATCAGTGCACAACTTTCCCTCTAAGAAATATCCTCAGTGTTTATAACTTAGCAGGATTTTCATGTAGTTTCTCATTTATTTCATCCTCCAGCTGTGATCCTGATCCTGATTTCCTTTGGCTTTCAGCTTCCTTTGACATCTGTCATAAAAACTTCCATCAGAACATGCCTTAGTGGAACATGCAAATGCATTGGCCCCCAGAGCATCCTTGCAGTGTGGGTGCATTAATAAATGGAATATTTCTCTGCTGCCACGAGCTGGAAGCTGTAATGGAGTCGGGATTCCTTGAGCTATATGGGGTTCTCTTTAAAAAAGAAATACATTGTAAAGAATTCCATCAAACTGTTACAGCTTGGGCTGCCCTTTGGCCAGAATTTCAGAGGCTTTTTTTAATTTAAATGTTACCTGTTTACTTGGCTTTTTTAAAGGTAGGATATTTCTTTTCCCCTTTTGTGTAATAGGGATAGCTGTAAAACAGTTTTCATATAAGACCCTTGCCTGAGTTCCTTATCAAAGATGTGTTTCCATTCTATTTTCCCAACCCTTTAATTTACAGTTTTGGAATAGCAACATAAATTTGAAAAGGATGTGTTTGGAATGAGGTCATCTAAATTCCTTACAAGGCAAAAACATTCTTTTTCTAAGATGAAAACTGAACTAAGTTCTTGAAATATGATGTATATTCCAAACCTTGTTTAATTCAATGTAATATATATGTTTCTTGGGAACTGTTCCTACCAAGATTTTTTTTTCCTCCTCGTTTTACATCATGCTTTAAACTATTGTTAAGATTTAGGAACGTGCTTAAAAAGTTTCAGTTGTCTCTGGGAAAAATAGTCTTAATTTATGTTGACCTTTCTTTCCTTGGAGCATTTCGCCTGCATTCAATAAAATTTTGATGACTGCTCTTTAGCAGACAGCTGTACCATATAAAGTATTATAAATATTCAGCTTTCCTCTTCCAGTGTTGCCATTAACAGCTGGGCATCCAGTTCAGAGGAGCAGATTTTGCAGAGAGAGCTTTGGCACGTTCCTGAATCAGGAGAGGGAAGAAGGGAAGCAAACAGTTTCTTATGGTTTGGGGACCTGTAAAGACATAGAGCATCTGTTCCCCAGTTAAGTCATAGTCTGGTAGCACTGAATCATGTTAAGAGCTAAAATGATGGGGAAAAACTACTTTTTTCACCTTGTCTGTACCTGTGTCTTAAATGTCTTAAACATTTTTTCGACTCGTGGCAAAATAATTCCAGAATTTCAGAAGGTATGTAAATGGAAATACTTTGGGGGGGGGTGGTTTGTTGTTTATAGTCTTGGAGAAAAGATAAATTCTCAGCATGATTTCACTTCAGTGCCTCGATTTTATCTCTGATATAAAATGGAGAATCAGATTTTCTTAGGCAAACACTTTATCCTTCTAAACAAGCAATATTCTTGGTACAGGGAATGGATTTGCTTTGGATGCCATCAGTAAATGTGAAACCAGAGGAGGAAACTGTCTTTAACATTATCAGTTATAGACCTTACTAACAGAAGTCTTTGTGTCTACATGACCATAAAACCTGTCCATATTTTTCTCTTGCAGGGTTAAGAGAGCATTAAATTTGGACACTGTTAAAAAAGATGATGTAAGTATTTTTTTTGGTGTCTGGAGCCATCTAGGCTGTATAAATATATATGTGTATATATATATATATATATATCTGTGTGCAAAAATAAATGTGGATGTAAACAATCCATTTCATTTTCGCTGCCTTTATGTTGTTACAGATTGGGTGTTGTCTGGGCAAATCCTAAAGCACAAAATTACTGCTGCAAATATTAGTATAAAATTGATTGTATTTCATTTGTCACAGAACTGCCTGGCGTTAAGTAATGTACATCTGCATGAATCACTTGAAAAATGTGCATATTGTTATTGCCACCACTATTTACCCAAGAGCTGAATGAGTTAAGATCCTTGGTGAAATCATTTATTAGAAATTAGCTCCATTATCCTGGGCAGCAAACGTTCTGCCATGTAATTGTACATGTGACAATATGGAATTATGATAATGCTGTAATCTGCATATTAGAAACTGCAAAAATTGAAATGAAAACATTATAGGCATTTTCGTGTCAGGGGCTGTAATTACCTCCCTCAGCTAATCTGGCATAATGAAACAATAAACTCCTAACGCTGCCATCAATTTCACCACAGTTATCACAATAAAAAATAAAATTGTACTGGTGCTGTTGTTGGTTGTAAATGCAGCTCCAGCATCCTCCCAGGCACCAGCATGTCGTGACATATGTCACTTTATTGTCTCCCACAGTGGCTCTTGCTGCAGCCAGCAGTGCTCAGGAGCTGGGGAGGAGGATGGCAGGGTGGAAAGGAAGGAGAATTTTGGAAAAGTGCAGAGAGAAGGAGCTGGTCAGCAAACCAATAAATCTCCAAGCCTGTGTTGTTTGGAACAGGTTTTTGGAGGCCTCACTGGTATTGAGCAAGGTAGAAATTGGCCATTTAAAAGAATTTCTAGATACTTATTTTTTTTAAATTGCAACAGAGGTGGCAAAATACCTCAGTGGCACTAAAGAAAAAAAAATCATTAGCAGTTTAATTAGCAGCTTAGTGTACCATTACCCAACTTGTTCTGCTCAGAATGCAGCTGTGACTGTCATTCTGCATCTGTTTCTTGGGCTGAAATAACAGAGTGGTCCAGCTGAAATTCCATGGAATGCTTTTCCTGCCCCAAAGCCATCCCTTCCCATGAGCTGAAAAGAGTCACTCCATGCAAAAAGCTGAAGAAATTTTCTTTCTATCATCTGAATGATAGAAACTTTCAGTCGAGGCTCAGTGATGTAGCTTTACACTGATTTTTAGTTTACACCATGCCTCTAATAGATGCAGGCCAAAGATTTAAATGAAATAACTTTATAGAAAGAAAGAAGGAGCAGAAAGTAGTAAACTCATGGTTTGGGTGAAATGTATGTTTAATATTTGCTGTTTCTGTCATTCCTTCCCTGGTTTTATCAAGAGTTCCTCATTGTCTCATTCCATGGATCAAAATATTCATGAACTAACCAAATCAGGAATGAGTGGTTTTAGATTTTTGGAATCTTAGTGTTGTTAAAAAAATGCATAACTGGAGTAAAATTCTTCTTCCTGGAAGAAAAAATGTACTGACAAATAAAAACTGTCCTTGTAAGTGCTGGAGGAATTTTGTTTAAAATAACCTTATCCACATCCAGAAATGGGTGAGGTGCAGAAAAAATAGTCTGAAATGTTTGGAGATCCTCCCTGTAGAAAAGAAGACTTGATGACATTGGCATTGATACTTCAATTAATATTTCATTGAAAGATGACTGGAAACATTTCTTTAACCTGCTGGAATGTGGCAAGACAGAGTGAGGATTTCCATCAGGTGTAGTTTAAATGCTGCTGGACTGCAACCAGAGTATAAATGAGAGGTGTGAAATCATTTGAGGTGTTTGAGACTAAAACAAGGCAGAGGCAAGTGGGCAGCAAATTAAATCTTTTAAAATCTGCTGCAAGTCCCACTACTGATGACCAGCACTTGTGGGTTGTAAAGTAAAGGTTTGGGTTGGTTTTTTTAATTTATTTCTGTATATGAAATGTGCACAAAATCCCAGTTTCTTATCCTTGCAGTTCAGCATCCATGTTAGAGCATGTCCCAGATAATCCCAGTTCATATTCCAGCACTGCAGACTTGTTCTTCTGAAAACTTCTCTGCACAGCCCCTTTAACATCATTAAATAATTCCTCTTACCTCATTAGACATATTGAAACCCTGAACCACAGACAAAATTTTGCACTTAAGGGACTCACTTTGGATTTTTTCATTTAAAAAAAATACTAGAAATAACTTTTGATACAATTAAAATCTAAAAATATTTGTGTCTTGAATTCTCATTACTGCAAGAAAAATAATAACTTGGTTTGGCTTTAAAAAACTAACTAACTAATTATCAAGGTGATCATGCCAAAATACCTAAATCCCTGGAAAACAGATATTTTTTTCTTTATGGAACTTGAGAGACAAAGCATTTGAAAGGATTTTGATGAGCACAAAATCACCCCACCAGCACGTTTAACACGGGCTTTCCACAATGGCAATACACACACCCAGGAATTACTTAGGAAAACCTTAGGTAGTTAAATCCACAGAGGTTTTGTCAACATCCTTCTGGATTTTTTTGGTGTTTTTCTCCATTTCAGGCACCTGATGGAAGCTCCCAGAAGGCCAAGAGGAGCAATCTGAACTCGTACTCCCCCACCACAGGCACCCGCCAGATCAGCCCCTTCTCCTCTCCCTGCAGCCACAGGGCAGAAAATCCCAGCACTGCCCCAGCAGAGGGTGAGCTCAGCCTTCCTTCTTCCTTACTACAACATTTTCCTGAGTTTTGGCTGGATTTAGGGACTTCTATCTATATTTGGTTTCTTTTTCCTCTCAAAGAATCTCTGGAAAAGCCAATGTTGGGTCTTAAAGCTTGAATTTTTCCAGTGTAAATCTTGGGGGTGTTTGTAAAACAGCTGAGGGAGGCAATTTTTAATTAGCATAGCACTGAGTGTCATCAGCTCTCAGAAAATACAGCTTTGTAAGATTTTAATTGTATAATTATGATTGTATAATTACAATCCAGTTCACTTTAGGATGAATGTTCACTTCGTTACACAGTCACAGCTTTTGACTCTGACTGCTCAAAAAGCAGATTTTCAGTGACTGAGCTGCTTTTATGGCTGTAAAAAAATATTGTGGTGTGGCCTCTTTAAGTGTTGAGGAACCCTCAGATCACCTGGTGTAACTTTTTTATTTTAAAAAGAAGAATACAGAGGGACCTTCTGTCATCTTTCCCTATAGAGCTTTGATTTCCTTGCAGTACAACTGTAGAAAAGATGGCTTAAATAATAATAATAATAATAATAATAATAGTAGTAGTAGTAGTAGTAGTAGTAGTAGTAGTAGTAGTAAATCACTTCTCTTGTCAGCAAATTCCTCGTTTGATTATTATTAAGAAGAAAATCCCCTGTCTGATTTTGTATTTGGCTTTCATTTTCAGCCACTGATTCTTGTTGGGTTACAGAATTTTTGATGCCCCAGAGGTTTTGGAGTTTGTGTACAATAATTGAGGCCTCACCAACATTCATGGATTATGATGAGTAAAAGTAATCCAAGCAAAGTGGAACAACCACTGTTGGAAATTTCTCTGTGTGCCTGCAGATTTTAGTTATTGCACCATGTTCTCTCCTGATGGATCTGCAAAAGTGGAGCTTCCCTCCAAGATTTTATATTTTATCTCAATTCTTTATCCTGGTGCCAGTCTTTATTTTTTTCCCTATGTTCATATAGTTACAAAAATGGTGGTGTGTAATTATTAAATCCCAGGTTGTCCATTTAAACCCACAATTTCTCCTCTCTTTCTAAAAATCCACACTACTGGTCTAAAAGTGTGACCTGTTTGATAATTGATGACTGATTTAAGTCCAAGTTCTATTGACTACTTAGATTTAAAATGAAATCTTTGAGGGTCTTAACTTTTGGCTACTGTATTAAAGCTTAAACTTTTATAGCACTTTGTCATTCTGAAGTGTTTCTAAATGTTTTACAAAATATTAAAATTAAAAGTTAATTTATCCCGGAGTGCTGAGACTTGTATGTAATAATTTAGATCTAACAAGAAGAAATCAAAGTGTTTAATGCTGAGTGTGGTCTCTTTTCTTCAGTCTGATGGCAGGAAGGAGATTTATTACAGTGAAATGTGGAAAGCTCCTCATTCCACAGGGTCTGTCTGGAATTTGTACATTTGTTAAGCCCATGGTAAATTCCAAACCTTTCACTTTAAAGTGAATTTACAAAATCCCCACGTTCTGTGATGTCTTCAACTTGAGCCACAATTAAATCATTTCTGATAGTCAGATGTGACTTTTTTATTGCTGGCACAAGTATTGATAGACAAGCTGAAATTTTAATCTGGTTTTGTTCTGATCTGATTCCTGTGGGAGTTGGATAAGTCATGTAAATTCAGGAAGTCTTTTGTGGTCAGAGGTCACATTTATCCTGCCCCATCCATCATATGCCAGACTGGAACATGATATTGTCAGTAGGGCACATTTGGAGCCTGTGGAAGCAATTCCCAGTATCTTTGTGGTTGTTTAGAAAGTGGATTTGGGGCCAGGCAGTTTTTATAGAGGGAAATGGGAATTTCATAGCTCAGTCATTCCAGCATGTGCAGGATAATGCTCTATGTTAATCTGCAGATAATAGGATGAAAAACTCCTGGAAGAGCACGGTAAATATCTGCCAGGATTATTCTAATTTCCAGATATTAATGCTGCAATCCCAAGGTTTCCAGAAACTGAGCAGAGGTCAAATTCCAGAAGTGTAAATCAGAAATAATTTAGTGTGGTTCATTCCAAGTGCTGCTTTCCAAGTGAGCTTTGGGGTTTTTTCCTCCTCCCAAAAGATCTTTCAGCACTCTGGGTTCACACCAACACCTTCTTCAGGTGCTTCAAATACTCCACATCTGATTTTTATCTTTATTGTGTCTCTTCTTCCTTGTGACCCTCGGAGGAGACGGGAACGAGCAGAGCGATCCCGAGGACGGATTATCCAGGAGAGGGCAGCCTCAAACAGAGCACGACGTGTGAGTGGCTTCACCTTCAAGTTTCTTAGGGGTGCAGGGCTGTGATTACATCTCTTTTCCACCAGCAGGCAATAATTGTGACGTTTATTCGCATAAATATTTGTGTTTGAAGTCGTAGCTCTTCCTTTTCGTTCTTGCACTTGAACTCACAGTTTGTTTTTTAGTCTCTTGGATGTTTTCCCACATCATTAGGCTGAAATTCCTTCAGTGTAGGGCAGTGTCTTCCAAGTGATGGAAGTATTTGGATGATATTTAAATAGAAAATATAATACGAACGTAATACCGGTTTAAAACTGTAAATTGATCAATTGGGGTGGGTTTTTTTTTTTGTAATTCAGTCAATCCCTTGGTCAACACATCCAGCCTCATTTCTTAGTGACAGGAACCCGGAATTACAGAACAATTGGAGTGCTTAGAGGCCTCATTGACATGGAAATGTTTGCATTCAATAATTCAGAATGTTTTTAAAAGGTTTGCAGGAGACCAGCAGTGACATTCGAATAAAAACGTGTCTAAACCAGCACCTAGACTTAATATTCATGTGAACTTCCATACACTTGATTTTACAGGTGGAAAATACCTTGTCCAGTACACTGATATAAATCCTCACAGCTGGACTGGATCCATCCCCATTTCAATGAGAAAAAACTCTGGGAAACATTGCAAAAATGGATTTTCAGTGAGTGGGGATGTGGATAATTGGAATTGATTTACCTTTTTTACACAGGTTCCTGCAACTGCAGTCCCAAGTGAGAAATTCCTTGCCCAGGATTCTGAAACTAAGGGAAAATCTGACAAGCCTGAAGGTCTGGTTTACACTGATTTGTCTTTTAAACAACTTCTAATATAGGATTTGAAAGCAAAATTAGGATTTTTATATGCAACATTTGAGTTTGAAGAGGTAGAGAAATAAATAAAAGACTTGAAACCAGGCTAGTTGGACTTGGAAGTCCAGAAAATGCAAAAAAAATCAAAACTTGTTGGATTTTTTAAACTAGAGGAGTTATATTTCCATGTCCTCCATTTTTAATTTGTACACAAATAAAACCAATATGAAGTAGTTCTCAATTATTATTTACAACTCGAAATATGAATTAACTGCATAGATTTTTATGTCTTTGAAGATTAAAGATCCCTTTGTGTTGAAGTGATTGTACCATTTAATTTACCACTAAAGTATCATTATTTAATAGTCCAATACATGTTGAAATGCAAATCACTGCTCTCTTTTATCCCCATTTTGTTTCCTGACCAAATTTAGCACAACGTTCATTGCTGTACATCAATAGCTGAGGAATAATTCAGTGTACTCAGAGGACTGTGTTGATTTATTTCATGTGGACGAGGTTTTATTAAAAAAAAATATTTATACTAATTGAAAACATTTTAATTGCAGTGTTTATTTAGAAAAGGAAGAATTTTGAGCTTATGAACAATTTCCAAATGGGTTTTGGTATGTTGTAGACATGGAGTAGATATTGGGAATGGGATTGAACAATGATTTTAATTGTTATTTTCCAGGCTTTGGAGGGCAGCAGAGAGCTGGAAAATATCCTCGGGGTCTCACACTCCTCCTGTGTCCTGAGTGCTGAACTGCAGAAAACGCAGGAGCTGGGTGAGGAGAGGGATCAGTACATTTATTTCTCTTATTTACCAGGGATCACTGCAGGTGTTCCCTCCCCAGGACTCAGGAAAAATGCACCTCAAGTGCATCCAAGCGGGGACATAAAAGCCAGGCAGGCTGGGGAGGGCAAACCTGGAAAAGCAACACCTTTTCTTATGGAAATGGTCAGTAAATAGTTAGATACTTAGTGGGTACTTAGGTGGGGATTAGGATAAACGTTTGCACTCGGATTGCTGGGCCTTTCTTCTCCCCTTTCCGAGGAAGTTGGTTTGTTTGTTTGTTTGCCTTGCAGCAGGATTAGGCAGAATATAAATTTCCAGGCTTTAAAAATCGCTATTCATGTGTCTTGGAATGATGGCCATTCCAGATGCTTGTTGTGTTGGGATAAGGGCACTTCACAGCTGGCACAGCTGGAATACTTTTCCAAAGGAACCCAAAAACAAACCTGGAGTGCCTGGACTGCTGCTTTTTGCAGCTGGGAACAGGTGGACAGTAAAGCCACAGGTACCAGAGAAATTTTCTGCCCAACCAGTGGAATTGGTGCCTCACATGCTGATGTTTAAATTTTCATTTCCTCCCTGCCTTGTATTCCAAAACTCTTCCCATTTCCCTCCTGCATGGGCATCCACTGCTCTGTTCCCTCTGGAATTCCAGATCCTTTCTGAGGCAGGATGGAGTTACCTGGGAACACTCTGGGTTTCCATGGGGTGGGACAGACAGACAGACAGACAGACAGCCCAAAGGACAGCTCAGGCCTCTTGCTGCCACTCCTGTGTCCACTCTTCCCTTCAGCTCCTTGAGAAAGAAACATCTTTCCCCCATTTCTGAATTAGGAACCACCTCAGCACTAGAAGAAAGAAAAATGGGAACAAAATGTGGGATGAGGCTTGGAAGAATTGACAGAATTCTCTGAATTTGGAAAATTCTTGTTAAATTTTTTTTTGAGCACAGTCACATAGGCAAGAGGGTTTTTTTCCTTTGAAATGCTTTGAAAGTGAAGGAGGCAGCAGAGGTATTATTTTCTTTGAAAGCTCTGGGGCAACATTTGTTGATTTTGGATTTATTTCTTCACCAGTGAGTCAAGCAGAAAAACTGCAGCTGTTGAAAGCAAACCATGGCAAAGTCCCTGCCCGAGGTAAGAAACTCTTCATAACTCCTGGGTAACAGATGTTTTGATTCCTTTTGCTTGATTTCTTTTCAGCTCTTTTCACTTGAAATAAGTTGGGTAACCTTTAGGATATGAAAACCATGATAATCAAATGTATTTCTTCTGAATAGTCTGCAAATGTAAATCGAATATTTGCTGCTATTTTATTGGGCATTTCCCCATGAGACTGTGCAAGGAGGCAAGGAGAAGGAAACATTCCTGGCCTTGCACTTGTTTCATGGTCCAGAAACCTTTTTGTATATCCCAATAATCCTTGTTCTTCCTCATCCTCCTCCCTCCCACTGTGTTTTCAGCATCACCATCTCACAGCAAAACCTTCTTCACTCTGTGTATTTTGTGGGGTATTTCACCCCCTCCAGGGGGCTGTGAAATGCCAGCTCTGAGGTTGTTCATAGCCAGTGCTGTGAAAATATTTGAAGCTGGTTTCATCCCCAGCTGCTTCAGTGCCTTGGCAGGAAGGAAGGGGACACACAGAGGACAGTTTGATGCCCTCACACTCAGTAAAATCAACAACCATCCCCCAGGGATGTTCTGATATTTCTGTTATCTTCACCCTTTCTATCTGAAAGCAGAGCAAACCCCAAAATCAGGAGCACTGGTGGCATCTCTGCTATGGAGAATTCTCTTAAAGGACAGAAAATTGATCAAGCTTAGATTTGCTGGGCTGCAGCAGATTAGCTGCAAATGAAAAGGAGTTGACAGCACTTTGGGAGGAATTGGGCTGATTTGTGCAGTGTGCAGGTGGTGATTTACAGCTCCCTGTGTCCTCCTGCTGCAGCTCCTGCCTGGCAGGGCTGGGAGAGCTGGGCTGGCACAGGGAAACCCTCCCTGCTCACCACACACAGCCTGAGAGTCCCATCTCTGCTCCCCCAGCCCCAAACCCACTGCTTAGATGGGAGGTGTTTTGTGAAGGTGGGGTGGAAAAGAGGATTCTGAGTTTAAACTGACCAATTTTGATGAAGTTCCAGTGTCAGCTTTGCTTCCACAAAGAATAAATTCAATTTTTGCAGTCTTGAAAATGGGGCAGCAGGAGAGGCAGAGGAGTTTGTGATCAAAGAGAAGAATTTGGAGATGTTTTCCTTTGCCTTTTACTTTCAGATGTGGGTTTTTCATAATTATTTTTAATTAGTTATGCCAAGGCTTAAGACTTATGACTGTTCTGTGCTTTGGTCCAGATGGAATGTCACATTATCATCACATGGTGAGGCATGAAATTTATTTACTTTACACAAACAAGCTCCTCTTAAAACAACTCCATACAAAACATTCCTGGCTGAATGGGCAGCGTTGTGCAGAGCCCAGTTTATCATTTTGGGTGACCAGCATGGAAAAAGGGCATCATTGTTTGCCCATGACTTGAATTTACAGTAAACAAAATGTTTTTGAATAGAAAGTAAGCAAATTATAAAACAACTGCCAAGAGATGAATCGAGTCAGTGTCTGGGAGTCCCAGATGTGCTGAGAATGGAGGTGTGGGTTGGGATGTGCACATTTTAAAGGAAAATCTCACAGGTTTGGAGATTCCAGGAGTGAAGTTCTAAAAGGGGAAGCTGCTTCAGTTGGTTGTGACAAAGGACAGGGACCCTTTGCTTCCCCAAAAGCCTGACACAAACCATGGCTGCTGCCTATGAGAGTGTTCCAGAGATCAAATACTTGCAGGGGTGAGGAAAACTCTCTCCAGGCTTTGATGAAATAAAAAACACTTCCTTTCCTATGGGGCTGTTCATCCTGCCAAGCCCAGGGGCAAATCTGATCCTCTGTAAGTTCTGAACATTCCCAGCTTTCATGGTGGGGTGAATACAAGTGCCTGAGGTTTGTGCTCTGGGGACAGCAGTGCTGGCTTTCCAAGAGACTGGACCAAGGTTAAGTGATGGATTTTATCCCATCCCAGTTGAAATCACTGAGGAAAGCAAAGCTGGAGAGATCAGGGACCAAAACTCCTCTGAGTTTCCACCTGCCAGTCCAGTTTTGAAAACTGCATTTGTGGTAAAACATAAAATCCACTTCATAACCACTGCAAAACATAAACACCTCCTTAATAATCAGAGTTCCTCCTCAAACCAGATAAAAAGGTAAAAATACAGAATTCCACCATTTATCCCCTTTTGTGTCAGTTTGAGTTTGGAATTTGGGTGTCCTAAGACTAAACCATTTGGCCCTGGTGGTTGCTGGGGGTTTATTTTCACATCATTCTCAAATAAAGGGTAACAAATTTGTTGGCCTTTAGATGTACTTGGGTGTCTGCCCCACCTTTCCTTCCTCCTCCTTGGAGCTCTTCTGAGGAAAAGGGGAATACAGCAGTGGGTTTTTCCAGCTGTAAAACCCTAACCTAAAAACCACTATTATTTTCCTCAGCCCAATTTTGTATTTACTTACAGGGAAGAAATTCCATTATCCCTTTGCTGGGAAAAGCCAGTCTGGGAAGTGGCTGAGCACAAATTGTTACACTGGAAGGATCTGGGCTTGTTCATCTGCCCTTCCCTGGGGAAGAATATCCCTGACTGTGCTCCTGAGGCTTTCCTGCCATCACACCTGGGACAGGCTGATCTTGCTTCCTCACTGAGTGGGGATTGCCCAGATTGTGTCCTGGCATGAAGAGCTGCTTTTGCTCAGG
>JANPWX010000155.1:0-15414 GCA_024734555.1 Trochalopteron elliotii | reverse complement strand
TGCCCAGCACCGAGGCACGGCCACAGTGACCAGGACCTGGCTCCTGCCTGTAGAGCAGAGAGCTCTGGGATGTCCTGCAAGGGCCTGAGGGCAACCACTTCCTTCTCTACACTTGGGACTCGTTCCTGCTTTGTTGAGCACCATGACAAAAGAAACTCTAGAACTCTGTTCCCCCACTAAAACATCCTGTGCTGTTTCTCCTCATCTTCTTGCTGCTTTGGCTGTCTGTCCTTGTTGCAGCATTTCTCCTCACTAGTTTGTTCCTCCTGTGCTTACTTGTCCTTGTTCCTTCAAACATCCCAAAAAGTTCCTGCAGCTCTGGGCAGAGGGGCTGCCCTGCCTTGGGCTCTGTGTGTGTTTTACTGGACATCACATCCAGAACTCCAAACAGATCCCATGAAGGATGATGCTGCTGTCTAATTGCTATTTATTTTAGTCATTCCTCATCTCCCCACAGGCATTATGTGAAAAATGCATTCCACATCAACCCAAACTTCTCCATCTGCTGGACTGGACTTAAAAGGAGCGAAGAGCTGAGTGTAAACCAATCTCCCCAGCAAATCCCAGCTGGGGAGGGCTCACTGTGCTGGGCAGGTGCACGTCCAGATAACATTTCTGGCATCTATTTCAACTTAACAATGTGCACAAGCAGATAATCTCAATGTAAATAATTCACCCTGGGTGCTGTGGGGTTGGTGCTATGTGGAAATAAACTCTGGGCTCTGGAGGGTTTCTCCAGCACTGCCTGGGCTCCGAGGCTGGAGGGAGCTCTGCAGTGCCAGGAATTAATTACTCCAGGCCTGGATGTGTTTTAGTTGTTTGCAAACACTTTCCCTGGTGGTGCTGCCACGTTTGGGGACAGGTTTGTCACCCACATGAGGGTTTCTCTAAAGTCAACCCCAGCCCCAGGATAAAAAGGCCTCAGCCTCCAACCCAGCATTGACACACAGGGCTCTGGTAACATTTGCTTTTAGGTCAACATTTGAGTTTAGTTTTGGCATTTAATGCTGTGGGAGCAGAGTTGTTTTATATAAACCAACTTTTCTATAAACCAGCTGCTTTTCTCTTTCCTTCTCAGCCTCACCCCTCTGGCTGAGTGAATCCCCTGCACCTCAAATCCTTGCAATTAGGCTGAAAAAGTGCAGTAAAATGATTTGTTCTTATCAAAGTCCAGCATAAACACAAACACCTGAACGTCCTTTCTACCACTGCAAAGTCCCATCCTCAAATAAACTGATTTTTACAACTAAAATTCTGAGCACCAGGATGATAAATATGTTCAGGGTGTGGCTGAACACACACATGCTCAAGCTTTGGGAGTTTTGAATTAATAAAAATGGTTTTGCCCTTCACTGCCTGTGCAGTCAGACTGGGGAGAAGGTTGGGAAGTGTTTGAGGGAATTGTGTCAGATTTATTTCCCCCTGGTCTGTCAGGCTCTCAGCTGGGGGTTGTTGTGTGTGGGAGGTGCCCCAGCCCTGCCTTTGTAGGCTGAGGGTCCCTGAACCAGCAAGTTTCCATAACCTGGCTGTAACCTCTGGAGCTGGAAATTAAATAATTACTGATCTGATCTGAGTCTGGAACTGACTGTGCTGGTCTAAACGAGCAGTTCTGGGCAGTTTTGGAAGGACAGCATCGAACTTGTACCAACTGCAAAGGTGATGATGGGCAGCAGTGAGGCACAGCAGAAATTCCCCCTCGGCAATTATTAAATTGGGCATTTTTAGGGACAGGGAGTTCACACCGAGCTGCTGCTGCTGCTCAGCCCCAGCCTTGGAGCACTCCCTGTGTCTCTGACCTCCTGCTGTAGCAGGCTGTTGCCTCTGAAGCAGCTGGGGCTGTTAAGAACCATTTCCAGTTGCACACAAGGTGGATCGGGTGACTCTCACTTTATCACCCCCCGAGGCCACCTCAAGGACAAAGGAAACACCCAAAACTAATGTTTGGGTATGGGGGCAGCGTGGGCCTGGGCTGTGCTGGGCTCCCCCTGCTTCCATCCACCCTCATGTTCCTGCCCCCCTTACAGCCCTTCCCCAGGCTGGAGCAGGCAGCCCTTCCTTGGGGAACACGGTGGGGTTGGGATTTCCCAGCTTTGGAGACAAAGATTCCCTTTGTGTGTCCCAACACCCCTCAGTCCTCTCAGCCCACACTTGCAGAAAGGCTGAGCTGTGGGCAGAGCTCTGGAGTGCCACAGTTGAGAGTCAGAGCTGCAGAAAATCCCAAATCCTTGTGAAAAGATGGAAGTTCTGTTGTTTTATAGGGAACTGTTACAGTGTAGAGAAACTGAACTGTGCTCACCCCCAATATCCTTCTGGTTCCTACTGCAGAGCCCCTTTTCCATTCTCTCTGAGCTGCCAGGGGGGCAGTGTTGCCTGGGGGTGTTTTTTCCACAACAAATAAGCCTGGAAAAAAAGTGCACAAATACACACTGAGCTTGTGGGAGTCCAGTGCCAGGGCTCAGAACTGGCCCAGCTGGAAGTTCCCAGAACAGCTGATTCACACACTGAGGCTGAGGGCAGTGGCAGCCTGGAATGTGACAGGGGAAGCCTTTAAACAAGGGGGGGCTGCTTTTGTATTTATATATAGAAACAGAAAAAAGAAGGGTAAGACTGACTCCTAATTAAACTATACGACCCTAAATTGCTTTATGATTTATTTTCTTCCTCCATGCTTTGTTATGTTTATAATTACTCAATCAATTTGTATTCTCTGAATTATTGGCTTTAGAGGCCGAGCTGTGCCCAGGGAGAAATTGCAGAGTTGAGTTCAGTTTACATCTGAAAATACCCAAACCCCTTATTAAATTGCACAGCAATTTGCAAACTGCACTGCAGCACCTCAGCTTTTAGTGCAGTAGAACCAAAAGTTTTGGCTTTTCAGTGCTATTCAAGAGAATTGGAGCAGTTTTAGAGCTGCTGAGCCTCAGCAAAGGGGGACACTGACTGATGCCACAAACCAGGTTTGTGTCACAAAGCAATCCAGCACAGCTTCAGTGCTGCCAGGCACGAGTTTGGACTTTACCTGCACTACTTCCTTGTGCTTTTTATGCTGGGAAAGGAGAAAACTTCATGTTGCTTTTGCTAATTCAGTATTTTAGCATTAATTCAAAATTTGGTCCTTTATTAGGCATTTTAAGTTTACAAATGGTAACAAAAGTATGACACTTCCAAAGAAAACAAATCAAATCCCATTCCCAATGCTCTTCAAAATATTTCTCCTTTAAAACAGTCTTTGATTGTTTGGTGTTTAAATAAGCAAGAGGTTTTTCCTGGCTTTCCTCGAGTTGTGTCCATCACACACAGGCTCCTCTGCAGTGCTGGCACCTCTCACTGAGCACTGTCAGTCCTGCAGCTTCAGCTTCATTAACTGATTTTCTTCTGCCCTCTATTCTTGGAGTCCCAGAGTATCACCACATTGAAGTACAGCAGGAAGAGCAGGAAGTGAAGGCAGGAAACAACAGCCACGGCCACGGGGAACAGATCAGGGAGGTGCTGGGGAGGAGGTGCTGCAGCACTGAGCACTGACAGGATCCCCATCAGGGACAGGGACAGCAGGAACTGCAAGGCAAGGCATGAGGAACACCTCAGACAGCTCAGCTGCCACTGCACTGCTGGCTGCTCTGTGCTCTTCTGTGTGGCACAAAGAAGTGACAGCACCCCCTCAGTGCTGGGAAAAGCTGCAAGTAAGAGGTGAAGGAAGAAAATTTTCTTACCAGGCTCCTGACAATCCTGGGAAAGGCCTTAAACCAGGTCATGTAACCCTTGAGGGACAGGGAAAAGGCCTTGAGCTGCAGGTCCTCTGCTGAAGTCTTCTCCAGGATGGAGAAGGAGGCCAGGCACACGGCCAGGAAGGCGGGCGTGGTCACGGCGTAGGGCAGCAGCAGCCCGTCCTTCAGCAGCAGCGGCAGCAGGCTGGGGTGGGGCCACGCAGAGCCCAGGGCACACACAGGATGCAGGAGGAGAGGGAAAAGCAGTAAATCTGTTTATCCTTACTCAAAATGGGGTAGAACAGGGTTTTCATGGAATCACAGACGGGGCTGGGTTGGAAGAGATCTTAAAGCTCCTCCTGTTTCAACCCTGACACTTTTCACTATCCCAGAGTGCTCCAGCCTGGCCTTGGACACTGCCAGGGGCCCAGGAGCAGCCACAGCTCCTCTGGGGACCCTGTGCCAGGGTCTTCCCACCCTCCCAGGGAACAATTCCTTCCCAATATCCCATCTACCCCTGCCCTCTGGCAGTGGGAGCCATTCCCTGTGTCCTGTCCCTCAACCCCTTGTCCCCAGTCCCTCTCCAGCTCTGTTAACAGGAGAACTGGGAGCTCTGACTTCTAAGAGCATTGAAAGATATTTGAATTCTCTGTTTCCAACTCACCTGAAAGTTGACACAAGTAGAAACCACGTGGCCATAAAGGGGATTTCATTTATGACTAAGCAGACTGGGCTAGAATAATAAGAATAAAAAGAAATATCAGCTATTCCCTAATCAACCAGCACTCCCAGTCCATGTAGGATATCCCCATGGAACAGCAGCTCTGGTGACTGGCCCCACAGCCACCACTGACAGGGCAGAGCAGCCTGGCTGTGCTTGCACACCTTCATTCACACGTGATTTAGAAAAGCAAATGTGCAGAGTTGTTAAAATCTGATACATTTGTAAGTGAAAGCAGCATGCAATAAGAAGATGAGGAAAAGATCAAATTTTATCCACAGAAAAATAATTTACTTACACTGACACGAGAAGAATAGACTTTTCATGGACTTGAAAGGAGAACAGGAAGAATGACAAGGCACAGCTGACCTTAGGAGAGAGAGCAGAGATGTGTCAGCCTGTGACTGCAGAGCAAAGCTGTGCTTTGGGGTCTGCAGGTGTGGGCAGCACCAAACCAGCTGAGTTTTCTCATTCCCTGCTGCATTTCCTCCTGCATTTCTCATTCTCTGCTGCATTTCCTCCAGTGCAAACCCCAGGCACTCACAGCAGCTCCTGGGACCACCCTCACCTACCAAAACCACCTTGTTTGGAAGTTTTTCCAGAATTAGTCACAAAGTCCTTCAGGGAGAGCCTGACTCTTGCTCAGCTTCCCTGACAAGAGCAAGGAATCACAATATTCCCACACATGGGGACTGGCAAATCCCACTCCTGGTAAGAATTACTCCCAGTTTTGACATAAAATTTTGCTTCTCATCATGACCAGCCAACAGAAAAAGTAAACAAATTGTTTTCTTATTACCTCACCAAATAAAAACGTGTAAAACCAACCAGTTCTTAGGATAAATGTTAGTTTTAGTTGTGATAAAATTAAAAAGAGAAATGATCTTGTAACTCTGAAACTTAGGACTCAGCTCCATCTAATTTTGGTTTCAAGGAGAACTCAGTTTTGGCACAGGAATCATGGCAATGTGCTTCAATTCAATGATGTGACTAAGAGAAGGCAAACATTTTGGAAAATGAAAGGATCATTTTATTTTCAAACCACTCATGAGCTCACAATGTCCATTTGGGGAATTTTTAATGGAATTTTGCAGCCAGTGAAGGAAGAAACAATGGCACTTTAGAAGCCAAACAAAAAGAGAAATCCCAATTCTGTATGAAGTTTGAATGTGTGTGGAATCTTCCAAAGGCTCTTCAGAGGAAGATAATAAAAATACAGAGTTAAATAAACAAAACTGAGCTTAAGGAACAAGTCTGGGTTTAAAGAACAGGTCAGAGCCCTGGATTTGAGGAACTAAAGCACTTTTTAACCAATTCCTTCAGCATTTGATGGCTTCCACCCTCTGTGCCCTGCACAAGTGCTGGTTGCCCTCCAGTGCTTGTGGTGGATCCAAAACAAGGAGCAGTGAAAAGAAAACACTCACCAAGGCAAATTTAAACCCTCGCAGGGAAGGCTGGACAGTGAGCTTGATACAGGCAGGGAGCAGGCTCAGGAATGTTACAGCAAAACTAAAGGATTGGGGAAGAAAAACAGTTTTAATACATGAGTGACTGCAGCCATTAACACTTCACCCTGCAGGGCCAGACTTGAATTCTTCCCTGAGTCAAGGAGAACTGGGAGCTCTGACTTCTAAGAGTGTTGAAAGATATTTGAATTCTTTGAATTTGCAAATTTTAACTCAGTTTTAACCAAGCTGCTTAAATCACTATATTAACAAGCAGGGAATTTTCCAGTCCTAAATATTCCCAACATTTCTCCCTCGTGACTTGACAAAAAAACACAGTCTAGGAAAGAACACAATTTGAGAAAATACACTCCTCCTGCAAAAAATATTGCAGATAAAAAACTACCTAAGGCACTGCAGTTATGTCTTACCTGAGTTTTAGCTGAGTTCGAGGGGATATTACGTTCTTTATCTTTATAAGGACACTTAGACTGCACCAAATATTGGCTACTTTATCCTGGAAGGAAATAAAAGGTAATCAGTGATAATTATATATAATTACACTCATGTTTGTGGGAACAGTGGGGCTTGGGAGGTGGGGATTGTTGGGTTTCTACCATGAGAGTGCAAATAGAACTTGCAGGTGTACATCACATTCTCAGATGTACTGGGGAATGATTCTGCTCTTCAAAAATGGAAAGTTTCAAGAGACCCAATTAAAACATGCTCCAAAATAAGTGAGAAATAGTTCTTCAGCACAAGAGACAACAACTGAACCCATGAGGGCAGACATTTCGTGGAGTAAAGGCTGTGGAACTGTCCCTGAGTAAACCCTGCTACATGTGAATCCTTCCTCTGTGCTGCACATTTCCTCCTGTACCTGCTCGCTGCTCGCTAGCACTGACAGAGTTAACCCCCAATAAATCAAGAAGTCTAAAGACATTAGCACTTGTGCTAGGATCACTTTCAAAATTAAATTTGTAACTGCAGCTCTCCTGCTGGTGAAACTCATCCCCAGACAGCTGCTGGAGGCACAGCTGTGTAGACACAACTCCCAGCAGCAACTGAGCCCCATCCGGCCCCGCTGCCAGCGCCCGGAATCTGCCGGGGATTCTGGGGAACACTGCCCTGGCAGCAGCAGCCACCTCCTCCTCACAGCCAGCCTGATTTTCCAGCCACCAGCAAGTGTTCCCAGGCTGCAAATGGGACCTGGCACACAAATGGGAGCTGCACACAACCTGTCACACCCCAGGCCAAGTTACTGAGTGCTGCTTACGTGGACAAATTCTCGTTTTATCTCCATCAGCGTCCAGCAAGTCAGTGCCTTGAGCAGCTCAGAAAGTATTTGGGCTAATATTAGACTAAAATCCTCCAGCTCTTTCAGACTCATTGGTTATTGTCATTTAAAGCTTGGTACTGAATAAAAGGTGTGGTGAGCAAAAGGATTCCTTGACAAATTCCAAATAATTCTCAAGGAAAAGAGTAATTGGTATTTTTTGGGGGGGTGTCTTTCTTGGAGAGGTTGTTTGGTGTTCGTTGGGATTTTTTAATAAGCTAGCAGAGAATACAATAAGAACACCTCCACTGCCTTTGGTACATCAGCACTAACTTTGGGGGGAAAAAAGTGCCAGTTGTGATATTATTCACGTGTAAAAAAGATTAGAAGAATAATCAAGATTAATCAAGCTATGTGAGAATTTGCTTTAATCCCTGTGACAACCTGGAAATTCAAAGCTTCATTTTCTCGGTTATGCCTTAAGAAATTGAGAATCTGCTGTAAAAAGTGTCATATTGACTTGTGCCCCAATTAAAACAGCAGCAACTCCCTGTGACCTGGGATATGAGAACCCCTTCCTTTATCCCAGATTCCTCTGGCATTGCCATTGGGTAAATGAGGAACTGAGTGACTGGATTAAGGCTCAGCACCTTCAGCATGGGTGTGTCCACAGCCTGAGCAAAACCAAAAGCAGAAGTGGCCAAAAACTTTTGGAAAATATTATGGAAACTGCCCAAGGTGAGTAAAAAATGAAGTTCTAGGCCATATCTAAAACACCATTTAAAAATTATTTAAAAAAAATAATTAATCCCATTGAAAAGAGGGGAGCAGAACCCAAGAGGATGAAGCCATTGACTTTCAAGGTTACATCTTCTGACACTGTCAATTACTATGGAATCTATTTCAATGGAAAAATGTATGGATTGAAGTATGGGTTTGATGATGGGATAAGTGTTGTCTCCTGGTATAATATCCTGGAAGATGCCAGCTGAGCTGGGGTTAAACACTGGATTAAATAACTGGCAAGAAAGGACTGCTGAAGAAGCCGTCTCGAGTTACTCGCCCCGCGCTGTGTCTCCCCCATGAAATCCTAAAGGTCAGGCTGAAGGTTTCTCCAGGGATCTAAGAATACAGGACAGGGCAGTGGGTGGGAGAAGAAAACATGCATGCCTCAAACAAGCCTCTGTCAATGGGAAAGAGTCTTCTGAGTACTTGCATGATTTGTTCCACGTCGGTGCAGAACGGGAGCCAGCAGGCAGCGAAGGACAACAGCACTGTCCCTGCCAGTTTAGCCAACAGCACCAACCTGCAACAACAGGACAGCACATCAGCACAGCAGTGCAGGGCAGAACCTCAGCACTGCTCATCCTGCAGGGCTGCAACACACCACAACACTCATCCTGCAAGACTGGGACACATCACACAGGTACCTCCCACAGAAACAAACCCAGCAATGCCCACCTGCACAGAAGGACAATGCCACTCCCTGTGCCAGGCTGATTCCTGAGGAAGATAAAACACTTTAAACCCACTTACCCCTTTCCTTTCAGTCCTTTCTTGAAGCACTTTCCAAGTAAATAGCAAAAAAAGGGCAGGGAATGGTAGAGCTCCATTTGTTTATAATTTAAGGCCAAGCAGAACGCCACAGAGCCCAGGAGGTCCCAGTCATGGGACAAACAAAGGACAGCCCACAAGGCCAAGCCAAGGCTCACTGAGTTGTATATGGTTTTTTATGTCAAGGACAAGACACACATCTCACTTCTGGAAGGCAGCAATTAATGCCCTGAGGGAAAGCAGAAATAGCTTGTAAAATGAGTTTTGCCAAGTTAGTTTTAAGAACACATTGCCAGTTGTGACCATGTTGTCCCTAGAGAAAAAAAAAAAAATTACTTCCATTGAAAGTGTCATTTTTATATTCCCAAAGTTTGAGTCAGAGTTTGCCCAGGCAAATCTGAGGGCAAATTCTGTGTGTTAATTACACATGTAATGTGTATTCAGCCAACCCAGCTTTTGGTGGCAGTGACAGTTCTCTGCAACAAGCAACATTTTCCTCTTGGTATTTACATGAGTAATGATAAAGCTCTCACAAGCTTCCCCTTCCAGCTCCCACAAGACACGTGCAGAATATTCAAATATATCAGTGTTTAAATTATGTATAATTTAGTTCAAGGACTTCTGAGAGGTTTGTGATGTTTTTCCACACACAAGGCACCCTCATGGGTGACCAGTTCCCTGAGCTGCTACTCCTGCTCAAACAATGAGTAATAGTTGCTAAAAACAATGTTACTGCCTTGTGTCTTTGTAAAGAGCTTCCCAGGCTCAGGAGATTTAGAAGAGACTAAGCTACACTTAAAATTAAGCTGCAACAAAGAATTAACCTGGTTTTTCACTTGTTTTTTGAAAAACTTAGATAAACCAGTAGACACAGAATCCCAGAATGGCTTGAATTGGAAGGGACCTCAAAGCCCATCCAGTGCCACCCCTGCCATGGGCAGGGACACTTCCCACTGTCCCAGGGTGCTCCAGCCTGGCTGGGACACTTCCAGGGATCCAGGGGCAGCCACAGCTTCTCTGGGCACCTGTGCCAGGGCCTGCCCACCCTCCCAGGAGGAATTTCTCCCTAATACCCAATCCAAACCCACCCTCTGGCAGTGGGAAGCCATTCCCTCCTGTCCCATCACTTCATCCCTTGTAAACAGTCCCTTGCATTTCTTGTATTGTCAGAAATGTCACAATATTTTGTTTTCCCTCTGTCAGCCTAAGCAGCTGTGACAACACATCCAGCTTGCCCACGGAGCCCTCAGCCCACTCACATTTCCCACTCCACATCTCCAGGTGTATTTGACACCTCATTGATTTCACATCAGCAAACTCACACTGAGAGAGGCCCTGATGGTGCAGAGGTGCAGCAGCTCAGGGAAACAAATCTCTGACTGGCTGCAGCTGCTCAGAGGGTGGCAGGGCTGGCACAGAAATCTGCAGGAAATCCCTCACAGCAGCTGCTGCACCTCCAGCAGGGGGTGAAGTGACAGCATTGCCTGTTCCTGTACAAAACCAGTATAAAACCAGGGTTGTTATTAACAAAACCCCCCTGTGAAGGTGTCCAGCAGCACTGTGGAACAGCCAGCCCCAAACTCACCTCCCAGGAGGGGAGGTTTTACAGAGCTGAACATTTCACACAGCCCCACCTGCTCTGCCATCCCAGCAAGATCTAAGGGGATTCCCTCTGCACACACAAATCACAGGAGCACAAACCATCACTCTCCTCCCTGTCACAACCCCACTGATGCTGCCTGCAGTGAGCTGACTGACAGGGAGATGAGCTGCAGGCATGGGAAGAATGATATTCATGTTGGGATTGATTTGTGCCAATATCAATAATTTTTATCTCCAATATGTTTCAGACTTGCAGTTTCCTTTGATATCTCTGTTTGGGGTGGGCAGAACTCCCCAGATGAGTCTGTACACAAAAGTCATCCCATGCTCAGCTACCAAAGAACAGTTATTCCATGAACAGGAATTCATTTCCACGCAGAACAAGGATACTGGAAGTGCCCATGGTCAATAAGGATGAGGCCTGGGTAAAGCAGGATGCAGAGAGCACTGGAAACCTGCCAAGAAGGATGAAAAAGAGAGGGGAAAAAATAATTAGTCCAAAATGAGACATTAGACAGAGGAACTTCTCCTTCTCCAGTACAAAAATGTGCCCCTCCATGGTGCATCCTGTATGTAGAAATCTTCTTCTCTACAAGTAGTCATCTATCAGGAATATTTTGTGGTAAAAAAAAGGGATAAAGATTTGCCATAAATGAGAAAATATTGAATATTGCCTGCCCTTAACAATAGTTCAAAGATCACCTACACTCATCTTAAACCAGTCCAAAAATCAGATTTTTATTCCAAAATCTGCTGTAAGGAGTGTTCAAGACAAAGCAGTTCCCAAATCCCCCCTGCCACACCACATTTTTTTTTCTTTACTACTCAAGTAATAAATTCATGGAAAATCTTGTCATTAAATGCATTAAAACAATTGCTGTAAGATTAAAAAAAAGACTTTTAAAATGTTTTCCAGTGAAAAGACTACAATATGAGCTACAGTGGTTGTCATCAGTTTTACATGGAAGCCATCAGGGTGTTCCAGGTGTTAATTAACTCAATGTTACATTTCTACTCTGTACTAACAGTGTTTTCTTTGTTTAATTTGCACACACCACGTACTTGCCTTTTTTTTAGCAGATGTTTCTTTCAAAGAAAAGCAATATAAAATAACTGCAGGGATATAAACCAGCAAATCAGCAACGAACACTGAAAAATAAAGATTAACTTTCCATTAGAATCCTGCCACAAGGAGGAGGCAAGGGAAAAACACAGGCAAATAAACAACCAAATATCAGAAATAAACTGGGCAGTTCCACTTCAAAGGACAAAAAGAACCAGATCTACAGAATTTGATCTTGTTAATGTTTCTAAGGCTCATTTCTGATGTCCCAAAGCTGCTGCTTCCACGTGTTCAGCTGTCCTGGCTGCTGGCACAGCCTCAGTCACTCTCTAGTTCCTCACATGCCACAGGCAGGGCAGGCATTTGGGAATGCCCCAAAGAAACCAGCCCTGCCTGCACCCAGGTTGTGGGACAGGACACAGAGGTTGGGCCACAGTGAAGAAACTCCAGATTATCCCAATCTCTGTGTGAATTACCAGGGATGGGGAGAAAGAGACTGAAAGCAGGGGTTTGGCTTTGATCTCCTGCCTACAGCAAGGATTTGTCAGAGGAAAGGAGAAAACAGAGCCAGTAGGTTCCCCTGCCCAGAGTATGTCCAGCAGTGAATTCTTCCTGAGTTGTCTTAAAAACTCAAGGAAAACCTCAGATTTCTACCACACTTTCAGCAAATGTGCAGTGGCTCCAACAGGGAAATGAGATGTTTAAATATTTCAGTTATCCAGGGATGAACTGTTTTGCCAGCTTAAGCCACAACTAAACAAATATACCCAAGGTGTTAGTAAAACAAATACACTGATGCTTAAAATAAAGCTGCCATTGACCACCCTGAATTATTTTAATGCACTCTTCTAATGGCCCCTGTTAAAAAGTGTTTATCAGCTCTCCAGATCCATCAGGGTTGTGTCAAGTGAGTTGATTTCAAAATTAATAAAGACCATTTCAAGGGTAATTAAATACTAGTGATTTTTATTTTTTTTTCAATCCAATCAATTACCAGAGAGCAGACTGAGAGGTTTGTGAAGTACAGAAAAGCTATTGATGAGCAACAAATTCTGCTGCTGCAATCAGAAAGCATTTTGTGTTAGAAAAAGCAAAAGACATTTCAAATGAAAGAAAACAGTAACAAGAAACAGGAGTTCATTCATTCATTTGTTTGCTGTCCTACTGCTGCAGCTGCTAAATTATGGTACAAATCTCCTGCATTTGTTTGCAGTTCAAAATAATCAAATGGTGTAAGACAAATTTGGAATACAAGCAGCAAAATAAATTTTTACTTTTGTGCTCACAGTAATAATATCAAATATCTCTGCCTCTGAGATCAGCTCCTAATGAAGATCTCTGATACCTCCAGAGGTTAAGTCAATAAATGCCAGGCTACATGTAAAATAATTTTACAATAAAAACCAAGTTAAGCTAAAAATAAAGAGACTGTTTATCAGAATAGAAAGGAAAATAAGAATATTTTCAAAATTAAAAAGTGGGTCTATAAGGGTGTAAAAGTGGGCTACAAAGAGTAGTTGTGTTTTAGGGTTTTTAATGAATTAATTGGGTTGAAAACTTGTTTCTACATTTTTATATTTATCAGCTTCACAAATGATGGCAGAAGAGGAAACAATGCAGGAATTTGGCTCAGAAATGGACCTGCAAAGCCACCCCAATTAAAAACCTGAGAATAAACCAGTAAAGACAGAGAAGCTGCATATTAAACACCCTGAATTAGTAAGCAAGACAAATGTGCAGGATGATCCCAAGGAAATATAATCTTCCTACCTGTTGTACGCATAAATAACTTATGGGGCTGACTCTCATGGCCCCGAGATGTGTGCAGAGCAACCCAATCAGGATTTATTAACTTTGCACTGTAAAACAAGGTACAGACACATCAAAATGCAGACAGTTCTCATTTCCCTTTACACTCCTTGCAGCAATAAAGATGACACACACAGGAGCAGATTCCAAGAATTAAGATGAATGAGAAGGAATATTTCAGAGAGCAATAGTGATCAATGAAAGCTTTTCCTCACCACTAGATCAGTTTACACTATAGACTAGTTCACAATTAAAAAAAAAATAACCTTTGGAAACAGTAAAAATGGAATACAATATTTATTAGGACAAGATAACCACCTCCAGTCTGGGTCCGGGGACTTTAAAAAAAAACAATTGTAAATACTTTTCATGCTTAAGTATTAAATATAAACCATTTACAGTTCACATAGATGCCCCACATAGCTGTGCCTGTGCACTTTAACCTACATTCTTATTCCATAAGTCTCATTCCAACAGCAGCAAAGCCCTTGTGGAAAAAGTATTCCAATAACAGAATTCTATTTACATGATATCCACTCATCAAATGTCACTTGGGCTGTGCACACACAAGAGCTTTCCCAGGCAATGCCCCTCTTCCTACAGCACTTTTCCCTGGGCATCCCAGGCCCAGCAGTGGCTTGTAGGGAAAGCTGAATATCCAGAAAGAAAAATGGATTTAAAACACTGAACTTACATGTAAGCACACACAAAACTGTGATAGGCAGTGAGAGGTGGGTAATCGAGGCCCCAGTACAGCAGGTTGTTGTCACTTGTATTGAAGTACCTAAAAAAAAAATAAAATTCAATTTAAAGACTGCATTTCCAGCTTGGTTTTGACCCAAGGAAAAGGCTGAATTTTAAATGTATTCCAAATAAAAAATAGAAGGTGGCAACATCTACACCTGCTTCATTTTACTTCACATTAAATAAGTCTCAAGCAACAAAATAACAGCAAAAGTGATGCAGAGTTCTCACATTTGTGGTTGCAAAAAAAAAAAAAAGCTGCTAAAGGTCACTTCGGTGGAGAGGGAAACTCCTGGTTCTACCTGCAAACCCAGGTGGGCCATGTGAAAGGAAGGGAAAGGACTTTGCCATTAGGGATTATGTTGTGTCAGGATTTCTATGGCAGCAATCAAAATGAAGTCACCTCTCCCAAAGGAGATCAGAGGGGTTTGTGCAAGGAAAAGTTCCAGCCATGAGGAGCAGCCCCTTTCCATCCCCCAGTGAAACATCTCCCTGCCTGCTCCCACTGCCACGGGGCAGGCTCCTGGCTTTTCCACTTCCTCTCTTCAAATGCAGCCCATTTTTGACATTTATTACAGTAAATTATATTCCTTGAATTCTTTATGAGCTGCCTGAAGTGTCTTCTGAACTGATGATAAATCATATTTCTTTGAGTTGCATCTCTGCCTCTTATCCTACAATTCAAGATTGCTCCTGCCAAGGCAGTGCAGATCCTTCTTGCAGAATGTCACAGTTTGCAACTTGCAGGGAACTTGCCAGTTTTGGGGGGTTATTTTTTCATTTTACCTTCCATAAGGTTTTCAATAAAAAAAGAAAAACAGCCCTTACCTATCCAGTAATGTTTAGTAAGGAAGCTTTCAGAGTTTTAATTAGCAGTAGAATAAGAAAGGATGGTCCTAAAGCAGCCTTTAGTAAATAATGTCAAAACTAAAGAATAATAAAAACCAGAAATATTTCAACTCTAGAATGCAATCCCTTGCACATCAGCCAAGATGTGTTTTTCCAAACACCCACTTTGCTGTATTAGAGATTCAATTCCCAAAGCAGACCCAACCCAAAAAACCCTTCAATTATAAATATAAAATTACATTAATTATAAAACCAGAGAGCAAACACAAGCCCAAGGTGCCCACCTGGCAGCCCCTCAGCTAAATCCAGCCTGCAGCAGTGCCTGATCTGGCCCCTGGGAATGCCTGGGAATATTGGCTGCTATAACTCCTGATTTTAAGGAGATACAGTTCAGTGTAGCAGAGTGGATCAGAGCAGCCAACTCCATTATTATGTAACACCTCTTATCCCAACTCTGCCACAGCCAGGGTTTGGATATCCCAGGAAAAAAAAGGACAAAAATGATAACATAGGAGCAACAGGATGATCTGAGGTCAGTACACAGAGCCAACTGCAGAGTTCACATGTATTTACAGAACACAAGTGAATTAATTTTCTATTTTGTCAGATTAGTCTGTTCCCCAGCAGATACCCAGGGGAAAATTACA